>JASDQU010249661.1:3044-16410 GCA_032191745.1 Picea mariana | reverse complement strand
AGGGTGGTAGGGTGCAAGGGAGAACCATTTTTCTATGTTATACAGGTTGGTGCTTGTGTGACTGGAAGTTGGAGCTTCCATCCAGTTGGTGCTAGAACACTTAGGGAGTTTGTGCTTCCTTCTAGTGGGTTCTAGAGAAACCAAAGAGTTGGTGCTCTCAGCAAGTTTCAGCCTATAAAATAGAGGTGGTAGCCTCATTTTGAGTTGGTGCTCAAAGATGGATGATGTATAGAAGATAAAATACTGCCTATCATTTTAATTAGAAGAGGTTTTCTCCCTTTATGGGTTTCCTCAGGAATATCTGTCTCTGTGTATATCATATGTGTGATTGATGTTTATTATTTTCTATTGTTCATGTCTTGCATAATCTTGATTATCACTTGGATAATATTATTAATATTTTAATAGGCATAAAATTGTTTAAGCATAGTAATAACTGATTCACCCCCCCTCTCAGTTGTCTTAGTAATTTCAACAATTTGTATCAGAGCAGGTTCCTTTTATTTAATCAGTAAGCTTAAACATGACAAGTCATGAATTAACTTCAACCAATAAACCTCCTTTGTTTGATGGAACAAATTTTTCTTTCTGGAAAATTAGAATGAGAACATACATTGTGGCCTTAGGTGCTGATGTTTGGGATGTAGTAGAGACTAGATATACAAAACCTGTTATGCTAGCTTCCAAAGATGATAAGATAGAATTTAGCTTCAATGCAAAGGCAATGAATGCTATCTTGAGTTGGATTGTTGAAGCTGAGTTTGTAAAGGTGATGCATCTTGAATCTGCCAAAGAGATGTGGGATAAACTTATTAGCAATTATGAAGGAAATGAGAAAGTAAAAGGTGCCAAACTTCAGACATATAGATTGAAATTTGAAAAACTAAATATGAATGATGATGAAACAGTTAGTAAATATTTTTTAAGAGTTTAGGAGCTTGTGAATGCCATGAAGGGTCTTGGTGATAATATTGAAGACACACCTTTAGCTCAAAATATTTTAAGATCTTTGCCTGATAGATTTAATCCAAAAGTTTATGCAATAGAAGAACTGAATGATCCTAAAATTCTGCCTATTGATAAACTCCTAGGAACTTTGACTACTTATGAAATTACGATTAGTAAAGATAAATCCATCACTATAAAAGTATATTTTAAAGCAGACATGAATATTGATTCATAATTAGATGATATTGAGGCAAAATTTGTGAGAAGGTTAAAGAAAGGATCAGGAAAATACCAAGGAAAGATGCCCTTCTAATGTTTTAACTGTGAAAAAATAGGTCACTTTGCATCTAAGTGTCCACACAATAAGAAGGACCAGAACTCTGAAGGTGAAGAGAAGTACAAATCCAAGAGATTTGGTAAAAATAAAAGTTTATGTGTAAACAATGATGACTCTTCAGGAGACACAGATAGTGACTCTTCTTGTAAAGATAAGGTTAATGACTTTATTCTTATGGCCAAAGAGGATTATGGTAATAAAATAACAAGAAGTGATGTTAATGATAAAGAAGTTGTGGTTGATATGGAAGGTAAACTAATCATTTCTTTAGAAGAGATTGACAGACTCAGACTTAAGAAGAGAAAACAAAAACAGTTGTTGATGCAGTTTGAAAAGAATGGTAAAGAGCCAAGTGAAGATTTTTTTTTGTTAAAAGTAGAATTAGAAGAATCAAAGAAAATAGAAGATATTCTAAAACAACAATTAGCAGAGAAGAAGGTTAGATGTGAAGCTCTGTAAGAAGGAGTGAAAATGAGAAAAGAGTTGGAGAAGTTTCAAGCCTTGTATCACCAATATCTGTCAAGTATAAAAGCCTCAGAAGAATTGAATAACATCCTGAGTAAACAAAGATCTCTAGTGATGAAAATTGGTTTGGGTTATGAAGAAGGATCAAGTAGTGATCAGCCAAGAAACAAAGAATCCATCAAGTTCGTCAACTCTACAATCATTGAAAATGACAAATCTGTAGAAACAAAGGAAAATAATCAACCGCCAAGGAGAAGTGAAGGAAAAAGTACCAAAACTGAATCTGTCGAACAAAGAAATAATACACCCTCTGCTCAAGGAAATCATCAACATGGAATAAATTGACCTACTCAAAGGAGACAACCTTTTTCTAGGTACAAGGAATTTTTATATGGATATTGTTTTTTTTGTTCTAACTTTGGTCACAAAGCTGTAAATTATTCTTTAAGATTTAGATATGAGTAATCAAGATACTCAAGGAATAAATATCTATCACAACAAATATCAAGACAACCAAGTAACAAACAACCACAAATTGCAAATCATATGATGGTTGGGAATAAGATGCAGGTTAAGCATAACAATCGTTACAATCCTTTATTCAATGAACCAGAATGTTACATCTTCCATAATTATAGACATAAAGCTGCAGAATGTCCCTTAAAGAACTATAAGCTAGATTTAAGTCCCTCTGCTAAAAATGTCAAGGTTTGGAAGAAGAAATAAGATGACAAGTGTGGATTAGTGTTGTCATCCCAAAGACAAAAGAACCCCTGGTATATTGACAATGGATGTTCCAAACATATGACTGGAGACAAAAGTAAGTTTATGTCTCTAAGTGAAAGCAAATTAGGGAAGGTAACTTTTGGAAATGATGCACTGGGAAAAATCAAAGGTAAAGGAATGGTAATTCTAAGTAATGGCAAAGGGAAAGCTAAATATGTGTTGTTGGTAGATGGTATGAAACATAATATTATTAGTGTGAGTCAAGTTTGTGACAGAGGATGTGATGTTTTTTTCACCTCTAAAGGTTGTAAAATACAATCTGCGAACTCAGGACAATTGATTGCAAAAGGCATAAGAATAGAAAACAATGTCTTTGTTTTGAAAGAAGATGGAGAAGAATGTCATTTAAGTAATTATGATAAAAGTTGGTTATGGAATAAGAGACTTGGACATCTAAATTTTTATCATGTAATCAAACTAAGGAACAATGGGGTAGTAAAAGATCTTCCAAAGATATCAAAGCCATATGATTATGTATGCAAAACCTGCCAAATAGGAAAGATTACTCGGACACAGTTTAAATCTAAGAACTTTAATTCAATAGAAAAAACCCTCCAGTTAGTACATATGGATTTATGTGGACCATCAAGGAAGGAAGGTACTGGAAAAGAAAATTATTTCATGTTGATTATCGATGATTATTCTAGACTTACATGGGTTGCCTTTTTGAAATAAAAATCTAAAGCATTTGATAAATTCAAAGTGTTTAAGGATCTAACTGAGAATCAAACTCAAAAAATATTGAAGGCAGTAAGGTCTGATAGAGGAGGAGAGTTTATTTCAAGATACTTCAAAGAGTTTTGTGATAAACATGGGATCAAAAGAGAGTATACTATTCCAAGGACTCTACAACAAAATGGAGTAGTTGAGAGGCAGAATAGATCAGTTCAACAACTAGCAAGATCAATGATGAGTAAAAGGAATATTGCTTAGACATATTGGGTAGAATCAATTCATACAACTGTACATATTCTTAACAAATCTCATCTCAGACCAAAACGTGACAAATCTCCTTATGAACTATGGTTTGGAAGAGCTGCTTCAATCAAGAATTTTAAAGTCCTTGGGAGTAAGTGTTATATCAAGAATAATGATGAAAATCTTGGCAAATATGATGATAGGGCTGATGAAGGTGTCTTATTAGGGTATTCAACAAAAATTAAAGGATACATATGCTATAATAAGAGGCTGCATAAAATGGTTGATTGTATTAACATAAAAGTTGATGAAGAAATCCCGCGGCAAAATGTAAGCAGTATTGAACCAACCATAAAGGATATAGTTGAAGTTGAAGATGAACAGGTCCAAGAATTAGAAAGAGAAGACTCTAAGTCAGATGAAGATACAAATACCCAGGAAGACTCAAATGAGAAGACATAAAAAAAACCACCTCTCATAATTATTAGAAAGAATCATCCTGAAAAACAGATAATTGGTGATATGAATAAAGGAGTTCAAACAAGAAGGCAATTGATTAAAGACTCAAAACAATATCATATTTCTTTCCTATCTATGATTGAACCTAATTTTTTTTATGAATCCAACAAGCATAATGATTGTATTAGAGCTATGAATGAATAACTTGATTAGATTGAGAACAACAATACTTGGGAGCTTGTTCCTAGACTTGCAGATAAGAATGTAATAGGCTCCAAATGGGTGTTCAAGAATCAAATGAATGAAAAAGGAAAAAGTGTTAGGAATAAAGGAAGATTGGTTTGCAAGAGGTGTGCACAATTTTAAGGAGAGGATTTTGATGAAACCTTTGCACCAGTGGCAATATTGGAAGCCATCATAATGTTTCTTGCCTATTCATGTCATAATAACTTTAAATTATATTAGATGGATGTTAAGTCAACATTTCTTAATGGATATCTAGAGGAAGAAATATATACGGAGCAACCTGAAGGATTTTCACTGACAGATAATCTTGACTATGTCTGCAAGCTGAAAAATACTTTATATGAACTGAAAAAGGCACCACGAGCCTAGTATTATAGATTGGACAAATTTTTACAAGACAAAGGGTTCAAGAAAGTTACCGTTGACAATAATCTATACATTAAGTTTCAAGGTGATGATTTATTAGGTTTTTAGGTTTATGTAGATGACATTATTTTTGGATCTACTAATGACACTTTTGTTCAATGGTTTGCTAATTCTATGAAAAATGAGTTTGAGATGTCCATGTGTTACACCTCAAAATTACTCACTTCGATAGTGTCACAAGTGTCGTCATTACAAGTGTTGTAAGTGTCCCATCTTGTCCGCAAGTGTCACATCTTGACTATAAGTGTTGCAGGTGTCACAAACATCATAATACCATGTTGCATATGTCGTGCCTCTAATGAAATTATAAAGACAATTAAGACACATCAAAGGTTAGTTTGGAAAAAGAGAAATCACTTGACAGGAAGTACAAGCCTTTTGCCATTGGAAAAACCACTCAAAAACTGAATTTTGGAGAGGAGTGCTCCCCTACCCACTATCAGGAAGTTTTTGAACTCCCTAAGCCTCTTTGGGGGAGTTTTTGAGTGCTCTGTGCACCCTTTTGGGGGAGCGCTACCCCTTTTCTGAGAAAATTCTTGGTTTGTTGAGGCAAATCAGGGAAGAATCCCTCAATTCCTGAAGGTAGTTGGATTCGAATAGATGGTCAAGGCATGATATTAGAGGAGATCCTCAACTGAAGGAGAGGAATCCTCAACTCATCCCAAAGATATCTAAATTAGTTGGACCTCTCCAAGGTTATATAAGGAGGCCTTCTCATAGTGAAAGGTACAATGGAGACTAGAGAATCAGAGAGATTGATACCAAACTTATGATCCTGTAAGTGGTATTGAAAGAAAACAATGGATATGTGAAACTTATGATCTCATGAGTGAGTTGTTATCAAAGAAATCAGTGTAGATTACTTGAGAAAAGGGGTTGGACAAGGAGAACTGGAAGAAGCTGATGCACCTTCATTCAAAGGATTGTAAGTACTTTTACTTGTTCTCATTAATAATCAATGCTTGGCCTGTTTCTTTCAAACTTATGCTTGTTCCATATGAGTTTGTCTACAGTAGATGGATATATGATTGAGAAATATCAGTAGAGTAGGAAGTCTTTTGTACCTTTGTTTTTTTTACAGGACCTATCAGGGAGCTCAAGATCGAAGCTAAGCCAGGACTTTGTAAGGACAAACGTCACTAATAAGGTACATATCTTTCTCCTTCTCTTTAGTGACTTTGTGAGGACAAACATCACTAATAAGGTACTAATTAGTGACTTTGTAAGGACAAATGCCACTAATAAGGTCCATGTTAAGCACTTTTCTGTCTTGGCCTTAGGAGTCTAGAGACCAAGAGGGAATCCACTTGTCCATAGGGGGATTCACTTACAACAAAAATTGGCGACTCCACTGGGGAGGAGCTTTGATTTTTGTTTCCATTCCCAGATCTTGTTTTGAACCTTTTCCCACTGATTTGATCTTCTCTAAATTGTATTTTTTATTCTTAGATTTGTTTGATTGCCTCATTGTGTCATCAGGATCACCCTGATTGACTGAATTTCCTTGATTTTTTCAATTTCTGGGATTTTTTATGAGTTTTTGGAGCAGAGAGCTCCCCTTCAATTTCTTTCAGATCACTAGCACTCCCCTGTAGCCTTACACAGAGTGTTGGAATGCTATGGTTCCCATTACACCAGAGCACTACCCCATTTTTGTGAGAAATTCTCCATAATTTTCATCCTCTGAAGATATTTCTTGGTTTTGTCTTTTGCTCAGGTTCCCATACTCTCAGTCCATCTTGATATTGGCTTTCAAACACCCTTATTTATGAGAATTCATCCTCTTTTGTTTGGATTTTTGACACTTTCCATTACCTTGCAATAACTCTTTTTCCTAGGTGATTTAGAGTCAATTTGTTGTTTTCTTCTCATTTATCCGATTGAGTGAAAACTTTGTAAGGAGATTCAAAGGTTTTTTGTACTTTTCTTTCTGATCTTTGAGTCATCTTGTTTTGAGTTTTTGGCTTCCTGTTTCTTGTTTGATCACAACAAGGGTGTCTTTTGGTTTATGTGAAGTTTGCTTCCAGATTGCTTAAATATCACAACTCTTGAAGTTCGATTAGCATAGGAAGATTTACATCTACTGGTTATCAGTCACACATAAAATTTTTAGCATTGCATTGAATTCCTTATTGAGTACTATTGCATGATGTCATTGCATCTTAGTGTTTGAAAGTGAAATAAAAATCCTTCTCCTTCCCTTAATTAGACATTCATTGAAAGAAAAGATTGCTTATCATTTCTTATGCATGTTTTGGGAACTGAGTCATAATATCATTAGTCTTCACTCTCATACACCTCTGAGTAAAGAACAACCACTAAAATCAACACTTAACTAAAATTTATTAGACTTTTTACATCTTTGTTAGCAAAACTACATTAGTTTAAGTTGTAGGGATTTGGAATAGGTTGAAAGGATAACTTTCCAAAGCTATCAAATAAAATTAGCATCTTGAAATAGGGAGAGAAATACAACTGTCGTATAGGCTTTCTGGGATCCCCCTCTCACACAGGGGTTATGCACGAGGTCGCATTCGGGTGAGTTACAAATATTATCCCTCTGTGGTTCAACTGTTTGTAGAGTTCAGATCGTATATTGGGGGTCACTTAAGGGTATACCCACAATTATGTGTGGGAGCCTCTCAAGTTGATTTCAGACTTGTTATCCTGCCCATACGTTCATATTGGACTATTGACTGTACCCGCCCAGGGGATAAATATGAATTAGTGACCTTAGTATCCATAATCTTTAGGGTCTCACACAAGGTGACAGTGAAGGGAAGTCTCACTGTACCTAGAAAAAACGTTGTTCAAACTCACTTGGGCTCCTTGGAGGGTGAATCCACAATTACTGCATGGAATATTGCACCAAGGCGTAAGTCCATTAAGAAGGTCGCCAACGTAACTGATCCACCTGATCTATCCCCGCCTCTTCCTATTTTGATCTCGCGACATTGGATTTCATCACCAACTAGTGGTTTCATTGTGGGAAGGTTTTGTTTGATTGTTTGCTTCTCAGATTCATAGCGTGTGTTGGTTGTGTTACTTCGTGGACCTCAAGTCAAGTCAATGTTAATGGCATCAAATCCTGAGAGTACCAATGGAGGAACCCCTTCTCCTGGGGAACCTTATACCTTTACTTCTTTTGGAAACTTTGGTCCTCCAAACATTGCCACATTGAGTCTTCCGGGACTCACCATCAGATTATCGGCTTGGTTGTTCCCCACTTCAGTGATCTCGAATCCTCCCAATGTTTCAACTGCACATAATACTTTAGATGTCAGTAAACCACCCACACATCAACCTCACGTCAACTTTTCACCTTCTTCACCCATTAAGTCTCCTTCCATTTCTCCTTCTTCACCTAGTGAAAGCTCTAAAGCAAGTAGCTAGGTTGATAAGAAGAAGAAGAAATAAAAAGAGAAGAAGAAGAAGAGCCTGAAAAGGACCAAGGATCCAACAACATTAGATGTTGAATCCCAGCAACCAGCTACTGTTAATAGTACTAGGAGTGTTGATGAGGTCAACAAGATTAAAATGAAGAATCTAAAACCCAAATTCCCTTGTAGTCTTTGTAAGGGTGACCACTTTCTGAGGGATTGCCCCGGTATTCCCAACGTCTTAGAAATGTGGTCTTCCATGTCATCGACCTCTGATAGACATGCCGGTGATACCCCATTACCTAGTGATGTCAAGGTTGGTAAGAAGAAGACAACTATCAAATTTCCTTGTATTTTATGCAAAGGTGATCATTATTCTCACCTTTGTCCTCGTATGGATGAGGCTTCTTCTCTTTTGTAAAAACTTCAACTTCCAAAAGGTTATCGTAATATTTCCCCCAACCCATTGTTAGTTCATGGAATGGTCAATCCGGTTCCATCTCCAGTCAGTCCGGTTGATCAGGTGGTCAATCTAGTTTCATCCTCGATTGAACCACAAACCCAAGTAGTTGATCTGTTTTCATCCTCGGTCGACCCCACTCTCCCGTTAGAGAGTGACACCAAAGCGGTCAATCCATTTCCACCCATCAACCCCATTCTCCCCTTGGAGAATGAAACCCAAGTGGTCAATCCGGTTCTGTCATCGATCGATCCCACTCCTCCTTTGACGAGTGCCAAAGTGGCTAATCTAGTCCCTTCGTCGGTCAGTCCCACCCTTCATCTGAAGAGTGCCAAAGTGGTTTCTCTAGTTACATCATCAGTCAATCCCACTCTTCCTCTGAATAGTGCCAGTGTGGTCAATCTGATCCCATCATCGGTCGATCCTACTCTCCCTCTAGAGAGTAAACCTGATAATTCCCATGTTTTTCTTATTGATACAAAATCTACCATGCTGGGGGGGCATTCCTCCTTCTCCAGTGAAACCCCATCAAAGAAATGAGGCCATCCTTTTTTATTGGGGTGTGCTAACTAGACCTCTACTTCCCTCTTACATTCCTTTCCAAATTACAGTACAAGTTTGTGGTCGAGATGTTCCTCAAATGATGATAGATGAAGGCGAGTCTGTTAGTATTTTGTCCTCTATTACTTGGAACGCTTTAGGTTGTCCTTAGCTTGCACCGGTTACACAAAATCTGTTATCTTTTAATAGAATAACTAGTCAACCTTTAGGGACCCTTCCTCAGTTTCCCATAACTTTGGAAGGGAAAACTATCTTTATTGATGTCATGGTAGTCTGATACCCCTTGGATTTTTCTTTTCTCCTTGGGCAGGATCATTTGAGAAAGGGGTTGGACAAGGAGAGCTGGATGAGGCTGCTACATCTTCATCTACACTTGTAATCACCTTATTTTGTTCTCATTAATACATGTGCTTGGCCTATTTCCTTCAAGATTGTGTACATCTGCATGAACTTGTCTTTGATGGATAGATCTAGTTTCAGGTTAATCATGGTAGAATAGGAAGTATGTTTTGTCTTTGTTGTTTATTGGATTGCAGGACTTGTTGAAGAGCTTAGGGATCAAAGCTCAACTTGGACTGGGCGAGGACAAACATCATAAAAAAGGTAGTCATATCTTCTTCCTCTTCTCTATAGATTAGCTTAGCTAGGTTTAAAGGAATGTCAGTGACCAAATTTAACACTTTTCTATCTTGGTCATAGGGGTCTAAGATCCAAGAGGGAATTCACCTTTTCATGGAGGGATTTTCTTGTAACATCCATGTCCCTATCCAAATCTCACAAGTAAATGCCAAGATCACTCGATAGGATTTACCCCGTTCAACCGTCCCGTCGGACAACTCAGATCCAAGTTGCATCCATATGGTCATAATGAACAATAGTTATTGCTAAACTTATTGCTAAGATGAGTATAAGGCTCTGAGAACTCACCATATCACCCATAATTTTCAAATGAACTTAGTAATTTCCAAATTTTGAAGAATGAGAAAGCTTGTGCAAGTGTTAAACCAATAGTCATGACCCCTATCCCTTAGTTCTCCGAAGAAGTTGTGATAACTCGGAATCTACAATGCTGAGAGCCAAAGGAAGATGAATTTCCATGTCTAAATATGCAGTGCCATACGAGCCCTGTGACCCTTGAGTTGAGGTCGTAGGTGACCTAAAAAGGAAGGTGGAGCAGGTCAAGCTCCTTGATATTGACTTAACAAATCCAGTCTTGTTCCCCCGGATGAGCATAAAATTATTATGGAATATGGCTCCAGATGATCTGGGAGGCATGTAGTTCATGCCAAAACAACAATTTATCAACCTCTTCAACTCGACTATCATGAACCTTAGATACCTACCAGTATTCTGTACCATTGGTGTGGTTGTGTGGTGCACCAAATTCCTTATCATCAGGGTGCATGACATAAGTCTCTAGTTGGATAGGCGGTATCCAATCCATGATGAAGACATCCATCATCTTACCAGACTGTCCTTTGAAGGCGAGGACATGTCAAAAGGATTCCAGGGTCCTGGTAAGCACGACAAAAAGAAAGGAGAGCCGAGCCTCTACAAGAGGTTCAATACAAGAGGGGGGGGCACACAACAATAATTAACCCCATACTACTAGAGACAGTTAGGATGGGTTGTTACATCATAGCCAAAAAGGTTATGAAATCATATTACAGGGGAGAATTCATGCTAGATTCTTTGTCAGTAGCAGACTTTTGCACCAATGGCGTTGTGCTCAATTGGTGTAGTTACCTACTAGAGGAACTACTAGTGGCTTGCGAGGAAGCATAGGAGAAGGGAGGTACCTTCACCTACAGATATATGTTGATGTCATTCGCTATTTTCAAGTGGAAACCACCTATTATGGTCCTAACCCACACATAGGTAGAACAATATATTCAAATGTAATAAAGGTCAATATTAATAAGGCCTTGCAATAAAATAAAATAATTCAAATGTAAGAAGACCTAATAGAAACTTCCGCTTCTAGAAGGACCTTCCTCTAGATTCTTCTTTTGATAGATATATTTAGTATAAATAGGAGCTAAGGGTATGAGAACCCTAGCTTGGATATTATTGTAATAGATTTGTGCTCAACTGGAGGTTGCCCCCTCGAAGAGGCCCGTGAACATTGCTCTCTGAATCAAAGTGTTATTTATATTGTTATTCTTATATCATTTCAGTGTTATTGTGGTGATTGTTCTGGTTATATTGTTGTTATTGTGCCATTTATATCATTTTATTTATATTCTGCATACTTTTTATATTTGTTATATTACAAGTGGTATCAGAGCACTTTCCTTGGCAAAAATTGTGGGTAATTTTTTTTTTTTCAAGGTAGACGTATTCTGGCATCTTTAAGCCACATATATCTATCATTACATGCATAAACCGATGGTTGATGGATTCATACATGCAGGAAACATAAGTGGTACTTAAGCGCACATATGTTGGCCACCCGTGTAACCCATGTTGGTACCCCTTCGAGTGGTAGCACATCAGACAACACCTATGTACAGATCAGCCTAGATTACCTGAAGCCCTCTTTTGATAAATCGATCATCTTCCTGATTGCTATAGTGCCACAAAGAAAAACACTCGGGAAGATACTTTCTAGTACCTGAGTAGTTGGGTAGTATGGCTAAGGGTACGATCTATCCTCCTGTTAGCATCGGAAGTCACTCCTAGATTGCTTGCAGGAGTAGAGCCCGATACCCATCAGATTAATGTCACAATTTGTTTGTAAAGGATGATCAAACAGAGGCAAACTCGGGACAACATCATTTCAACTCTGAAACTAGGCCAGGAGTGCATGGGAAAATGAGGTCTTAGATAAACTCCAAACAGTGAGTTGTAATAAGGGTGAGTAGAGGGAAGACTTGTATGAGAAGAGTGCAGTGGTCTGTCATAAACCTTAGGTTTCTAACAGACTGTGAGAAGAAACATCCGAAGGCAAGATCTTATTACATCCGAACGCAGAAGACCAAAGAACACAATAACGCAACAAAAAATCATTTATCATAATGTTACTGTGCTAATTCATACGAAGCATTCGATCATGAACTCTCTGGAATGAGATGAAACACAGATGGAAACAGAGAACTGCTTGTCATAAAACAAGAAATCTCAAACACAGATGCATAGCCATAGAACTAGAATGATCATTAAAACTTTACAGTCGGGAGCTTCGCTCTACCATCGATAGATACAAAAATGGATAAAATGCCTTCATATACTAAAAACAACAACAACAACAAAATCGAGACGCAACATTAAACACATTGTGTCTGCATGACTTCTGACAATCTGCACCTGCAGCTTCTTAATGATCGTGCACCTAACGGCTTCATGGGTGAATCGGCATGCCTTTAATTCGTTGCCGGACTTTCCCATTATGGCGGAGGCGACGTCTAACCACCACCAACTGCTTCAATAACTTCTTCATTGGGATTGAGGATGGCCTGGCCAACTTGGCACTTCTGCGATGTGGAGGACTCTTCGTGCTACCACCTGGATTAGCTGAACAGCCTAATGAATAGGCATGGAGGCTAGCGTGAAGGATGGGGCGCATAACGGGAGTGGTGGCACCAAGACCATGAGAGGGTGATAAGAGGGACGAGGCATGAGAGGGATGACAGAGGGAGACACATGGTAGAAGATAATAGGTGGAGGGGGCAGGAGCTGAGATATAATGGGCACGCTTTTAGTGGGAGGCCAATGTGGAAGGGAACGGGACACATGGTAGGTAATGAGTGGACGATGACATGTGGGATGGACCATATGGACGAAAGAGGGGAGAAGCACAGATGCCGGAGAACGAGGAGGGGCTAAAGGGGATGAGCCTTTCCGCACGATTCGGTTGAAAACAACTGGCAAGGGGGGGAAAGGTTCAAAAGATGACATGGTAGGATGGGGGGGCCCACATGATTAAACGCAGAAAGACAGCAGGAGGCTGGACCGCCTGTGCACCATTGATCTGGGCTTTCCAATCGCAGCCATCGAGAATATGCACCTTGGATTCCGGACCCCCCCCCTCTGCTTAAAGGTAGAAAGGCGGGGGGGGTCCGGAATTGCCTCGTGTGCCGTTGATCTGGGTGCTTTGATCTCGACCGTTGAAGAAGTGCACCCCCGATTCCGGACCCCCCCCTCCGCTTAAAGGTAGAAAGGCGAGGGGGCTCTAGAATCCGATGCGTGCCATTGATCTAGGCGTGAGAAATCCTGTCGTCCAGAGTTGATTTCTAATTAAACATGGACGCATTTGCATCGCGAACTTAGGACAAGTGGGTTTTTAACCCGTTCTTTGCATTCTAACCCCCTTACAAGAAATATCGCTAACACCTCCTTAGTTAGTGCCCTGAGATATTGGGCTGAGTACAACTGTTGGAC
>JASDQU010249658.1:0-14055 GCA_032191745.1 Picea mariana | reverse complement strand
GTAGCTCACTGTTTAGTTCTTAGCAGTTATTAAGGTTGTGACTCTGACCTCCCGACGAAGTTTTCACACATTTCTTCCACATGAATTCCCTCAGCATGAAAATTCCTTATTGCACATCCATCACTATCTGTGATGGCATCAGCCTTGAGTTAGCTTTATCTATTTACCAAATATTCCATAGGGATATAAAAATGCATCTTTTTCATGCACCCAAATTATGTATCCATACATATTCTGGTTTTGTTAACTTACATCCATGATGTACTTAACCATATGCATAATCAAAAGTCTGTGTGTTGCTTCCATGGGTATATTGCACAGCCTACATACATCTCTATTCTAAAATTATTCAACTCATGATTTTTCAAACTATTTCTCATGTGATTCTTGAGGCATAATCATTTGCCTCTTATCCTAACAATAGGCCATCCTTGCTCATTTACACGACATCCACATGGAATTTGAATTAGACATAGTCATAACTATGTTCCCTTTTTATACAATAACAGTTAGAAAGAAAACACTCTTGCCTCAACCTCCCTGGAACATTACCCAACTTATAAATACAATCTGGGAAATTATAACCATGCCCAAGGTAACAAAATCATCCAAACTAGGTCCAACTATATCTATATGGATACCATCCACCACTGGATGTCAATCTGACCCATTGGGCTTCTAGAAGTTCCCCAACACTTCCCTTACCACATACAATATCAACATTTAGTCAACCATTTTATCTTAATTTTGACAATTTACTGTTTAATGCCATATGGACTATTCTCTTAGAGCCCAAATGAAATCTCAAATTATGTTATGTACTAAGTGTCCTAGTTCATAAATCTAGAGTATCTTTAGGTCAATATCGGTCTTGACCATTGCAACTAGAATTATTCCTTTTGTTCAACAACAGTCAGGGACAAAGGCCACTCTCCTCCTCCCACAAGAACTCTGGAAGATTAGTTTCCTATCCACCAAGAAAAGGAGGCTGTTGTGATTTCTCACTCAATCACTATATATTTCTACATCTTCGTTTATCAGCTTGATTAGAACAACCTTGTCCAGCAATTCCTGTACCCAGAAACAAAATTTGTTTCTCAGTCCACTTGAAACTCGAGAGATGCACATGCTTTCCCATTTCAGGGAATGGTCATCAGACTCATTCCTTTGATCGTGAGGGGTTATACACCTATACTAGGTTTAACCCTTCATTAAACTAGTAATCATTACTGCTACAGATCCTTTCCATCCATTCACATTTCTATTTTAGTTTAAAATTTTAGTGTTCTTCAGCATAATCCCATTCATGTAGGATTGACTATCATTTCCCAAGAAATGCCAGGCTCTCTTTGTCACAAACTATCATGATTCAATATTGTTGGGGTAAAATCCCAACTATATTTTAAATCTGCATTATTCTACTCAAGGAACTTATGCAAATGCTTTATGTTTGGCGGTAATATTCTCCACATGCTCATCTTAGCCTTGGTAACCGGATCTTATGACTTTACAACAACGCATACAATTGCACCATGAAGTCAACTTCTTTATTTGGGAACATTAGCAACATTTAGTGCCAATTTCCAAAACATCCATCAACAGTAAAGGATATCATTGCTCTATTCAATAGAGGTTTTCTACGCCTCTTAGGAATGTGGTAAGATAGGGTGTTACCCCTTAAAGTCCTCCATAAATATTTTCATACGACTCATACATGACCCCAAACAAGCCAAGTGTTATTGCCGTGCTCTGATACCAATTTGTAATATACCCATGGTGGGGGCGTCAAATTTTCGCTCTTCTTAGGAGAATCAATACCCCCATTCGGGGTTACTATTCCATTATTCTCTTCTAGAGCTTTCTAGCCACAGTCTCCATGCTCTGAACCGAGCTTAGAGTTGGCAGGTATCCTCTCCCAATTTCTTTGGGATTCTTCCATTCGTTTATACTTGCATATGACCGTGGGCTATGACCAGACGCTAAGACAACCATTGTGCAAATCCTCCGTAGTGGAAAATATATAAAGTTCACAATACGACGTTGTGTGTCCTGAGAGATTTTGATGACCCCGATTCACTTCGGGTATTCGACGTTCAAAATTTTCAAACAATGCAAAGTCTTTTCTCCTCGATCAACTCCGTACCCGGAGTTACAGATCGAGCACCACACATCTCTTGTGATTGATGGTTATAATCTACTTCAGGACTTCGGCATTCGAGAGTTTTTAACTCGCGTGACCCCAGTTTCCTCTGAAGTGGCTATCTTCCAAAATGGAATATCTGCTGACACCTGTCCTCAGATGTTAGACGACTCAGATGAACTTCGACTCTCCAATGTTTGGGAGTTCTTTTTCAATACATCCCCTTTTCTCCCAGAGTGACTTTCTCTGAAATGGAAGATCTTCTGCCATGCATCCCTTCCAACGGATGGCTGGGATGACTTCAGGACTCCAGCCTTTGGATATCCTTGTGCCTTCACACTTTGATCCTCTTGGAGTGACTTCTCTCCGGAGTGCAGGATCTAACGACACCCGTCCCTTTGGCTTGGACGAATCAGATCTACTTCGACTCTTTGGGATTTTTTTGATGCAAGATCCTCTTTTCTCCCAAAGTCGGTCAATGCTGGGTTGACCACGACCTCAATATGAAGGTTCGAGGTATCTACATGACTTGAGAGATCTATAGCTCGTAACTTCTGTTTAAGGGTCCCTTGGGTCCTAGTGTGTTACACTTCGAGAGGGACACATGGAAACCCCGTCACTTGACACATGGGCTCCCACATGATATCGACGTTAATACTTGTGTCCCCATGATCAAATGGTCGTGAGGGATCCTAAAGGATCCTTAGATCCACAATTTGCATCAACTTCGAGACTTCGAGGGTTTTGGTGTTACCAAACCTCTGTCCTCCCGAAGTGGTCAATGTCAGGATGACTATAATGTAGATCCGACGGTCGGGATAGTTCCCGAGCATCTACAGATCTACGACCCAGATTTACTTTGGGACTTTGGGGATTCACCTCTTGTGCAACGAATATGCTCAATTCGTCGGACCTACAAAGTCCGAAGGGCTCGAAGGGTTAACGCCCGTGTTCTTCTCCAAATCCGATGATCATGAAGAACTTTGGCTCCTCCCTAACTAATCTCATCCATTCGTCTTTCAAACGAAAGGATATCTCATTTAGGGGCTTGAAACTCACTATTCTACTTGAGTTATGTCAGCTCCTTAAATGCTTAATTATTTTGCGCTAATTCTCCCTAAATTAACGCTTAGATAAATCCTCTGCACACCTCTTACGCTCATCTATCAACTCTATAACTTAAGGGGGGGGGTTCTTGATCTCTTCCTGCCTTGAAGAGGCTTTGTGCACACATGCACTACCTCTCCTGAGATTGACTGACCCCTCCCTTCAGAATGTCTGGGAGTGTTGGCATGCACACGTGAGGCTATGCCCAAGGTCAATAATTCACAGTTCATTTATTTTAACTTGAGCCACCATAGGGCTCAGGCATTTACGTGTACATGCCAGATAATTTCTTATTTTCTTAAATATACAATTAGGCAGAATTGAAGGGATATAGTATAACCATTTAGAAAACATGTCCATCCTTGAAACATTCATAGGATACCCAATTTTAATTCACAGTTACCACTTAAATACACAGGATATAAGATTACTTAACTATTACAGGTGGTGGCCAACTAACTGATTGTGGGTGTTCATCCTTCCACTCAACCATAATCTTAGAGACATTCATTCTTAGCACTCTGGCCACCCCCATTCCAAGCCATGATATAACTAGGGAATTTATGCCAATTCTCATATATCCTTTCTCTTTCGCATATTCTGTGAGGTTTATCATATAGTTCCTCAACATCAAGCTCGCGACCTTCTACTCAGGTCCTGTTCTCTGCATATTCTCAGATATCTCCCTCTCTATCACAGTCTCGACGAGGTTTATCAGATGCTTTCTCCGTATCAAGCTCATGGCCTTCGACTCATTCTCTGTTGTTCCCCCTGTTCCTCGTATTCTCCACTCTTCTCTTCATATCCTCTTTTGTTCCTTGAACGCACATCCCTCCTATCTCGTTTCCTCCTGTCAGAAGGAAACTCGGGTCATTCTGGGTTTGTTGGACCCTATTGTACTTAGGGAGGACCTTCTGTAGCTAGACCATGATTCCATTCATGGGGGTGGTTGAGGGTTCAACCACCGGTCATTTTCTTATTAATTGTTCTCTTATCGTTCTCAGATTCTTTCCTATATTGATATCATGGCTAGTACTTTCAAGGCTTCAACCCCATAGTCAGTTAATGGCAATTAAACAATGATACATTTACAATGTTCCCATGCCATAGCATGGTAATCCTAATTAATGATTAATTACAAGTTGGGGGAAACATGGGTGTTACAGAAGCTGAGTGAGCGAGATATAGGTAGAGAGTGAGAGGGAGAGAGATGGAGAGAGAGAGAGAATGAGGGGCCGAGAGAGAGAGAGAGAGAGAGAGAGAGAGAGAGAGAGAAATAAGGAAAGAGGGAAAGAATGTTGGAGGAGAGAGACGGAGAGGTTTAGATGGAGGAAGGGAGAGAGGGGTAGATAGAGAAGGAGAGATATTGGGAGGGGAGGAAAGAGAGAGGGAGAAGGGAGAGAGTGGAAGAGGGAGGAGAGGGAGGGAGAAGGAGAGAAGGGGTGATCCGGATTATTTTGAGAACGACATGAAGGAAGAAATATAGCCGAGATATAACAATGAAATAAACAAAAATATAGAAGAGAACATATAAATACAATGAAACCCAACTTCTATTACTCAATAAGATAGAAAAACATTGTAGAACACAAAGTGGAAAAATGGGGTAGCTTATCTCTAAAAAGAAAGAGATGTTAGCTATGCTTCATCCACAAAAAGATTTACATCACAGTCCATTGCATGCTTAAAGGGTCTCCTTCACCTCAATTATATATGAGAGAGTGAGAGGAGAACAATTCCCATGATGCATGTGGGATAAATTGCACTAAATTTTTAAAATGCCATAGGCATGTAAAATACTAGGACTTCCCGGGCAGTCACCCATCACAGTACTGCTCTAGCCCAAGCATGCTTAACTGCAGAGTTATAATGGGATACGATGAATTAACACTATGTTGTAGGCATGTACCTAAGACCATTACATGATGTTTGTAATTAACAAATGAAGATGACATTACATTCCATTCCCCACCAAAAGGGTGAATGTCATGGTTTATCAAAACTATAGGCTCAAAATGGTGATTCAGTGGAAAATATGGATGGCCACCGAGACTCATATATAAAATTCCTCCCCCCTTAGGAAGAAATGGTCCCCATTGCATCAATTTCCCTTGGGAGACTTCTGCTAAATCTGAATCTTGGTGTGTTACTTGCCTTGCTGAAAAAGATGTCATGCTTAACTTGTTGAAGGTTGTCATGAACATGTTGTTGGAGGGGTTGAATATGTTCAACCAATCTAGCTGCAATATCTACTTGAGTGTGTGAGGACTCTATTGGTGAGGATGCAGCATGAAGAGTATGAAGGGTTCTGTTATAACCTTGCTTGACTGGGCAGTGTAGAGGCACCCTCATAGGTGCAACAAGAACATCTTGGTACTCTTCTACAATGTTGTTGATTTTCTTCTGCTGGATAGAAAGGTCTTGGGATAAGGATGTATTGGTTTTAGTGTCCTTTTGTTCACCTTCTTATCGGATTGTGAAGAGGCTAAAATTTTTAGTATGAGAGATTACTTTGTGTCATTTTTTTGGTGGGACAATAGTTGAAACTACCCCTGGTATCCTGTATAGCTAACCCCCCAGAGTAATAATGATGCTACGGGGTTGAGACTCATAAATAACATGACGCCTCCACATATATGGTTGGCCTAATAGAACATCACATCATTATAGTGGGGAAACATCACATAATACCTCATCCTTGAAGGGATTGATGTCGTAGGACAGGTGACATTGTTGGCTGACACGAAGATCTTGACCCTGGCGAAGCCACCCGATGTTGTATGGATGTAGGTGTGGTGTTGTTGGAAAATTCAACTATTTGAAAACCTTTGCTAAGATGATGTTCTTTTGGCTTTTGCTATCAACAATAAAATGTAGTGGCGTCCCCTTCACCCACATCTGTGAATGAAAGAGTTTCTCCCCCTCCTTAGGATCCTCTTCTGGATGGATTGTTGTAGTTGCGATAATAGCAGTGGGTTCTGCATCAATGCTCTGTCTCCTTTTATTATTTTCTGAATTAAGGTTTTTTATCACTCTATAATTTCCAGAGGTTGTTGAAGTGTAGAAGAAATTGACAGAGGTAACTATCAAAACCACTTTTGAAGCTGGGATCTAACCCTGCCAGCTTCAGAGAGGGATCTCTCTGTAAGATTTAGATTTGTTTAAGTTTTTAAATGTTAGGCTAGTTATGACAGTTCAAATTTGTTTGTTTGTTTGTTTGTAATAGTTGGCTGAAAGAATGCATTAATTTTCCATTGGGATATGGGGTCTGTATTAAAGATGAGCATCAGATTAAGATTTTTACGAGGTTTTATTCACAGGGAAGGGTAGTAAAACTGTTGGATCTATTGAGATTAAATGAGGTGAATAAGACACAAAAATATGAGATTCCACTAAGCAAAGGAGCAATTAAGAATTCCCTTACTCAATTTTAGATGAAAAAATATATATCATTAAAAGACCAGAGATAGAGTATAGAAGATACATTATGTTCTATTGAATTACTTTTAATGATTAGAATATGAAATACATAAATGATCACAAAAAATAAGAAAACATTCAACAAAGAGAGAGAGACATCACCAACAATATGACACAAGAATATTGTGAACAAGCATGAATTATTACTGGTCGATCCTTTGAAAAAATTACACAATAGCTCTTGGGTGCAAAAATCAACCCTCAATACTTCGAAGGAAGAAGTATTTATACAATAGTTTACATCATATCCTGTCATAAATGACTAGGATATTATGGAGGAAATATCTAACTAATTAGATCTCAAATTACAAAATATAGGAATTTTGTTGATCTGTTCGGATCCTTGGTGCTGGTTTTGTGGAAGTAGTTGGTGACTCATATATTTGACTTTGACTGACTTCTCCATGCTGACTCGAATCTCAAAATTATCTTTACTCAACTAAAGAACATAGATCTTCCCATCTCTTTTTACTTGGGATGGAAACCTTGAGTAACTTTCTGTATATCTCATGTATTTCAGTATACATGGAAAAAGTAGGCTTGGTTATGAAGATATGTTTTATCTCAAGCTGGATACTCAGGTCCAATTGTAGTGTCTCTAGGAAATGTTTACCAATAATTCTTCCTTGTATCCCTACAAACTTGGAACT
Source organism: Picea mariana (assembly GCA_032191745.1). Lineage (NCBI taxonomy): Eukaryota > Viridiplantae > Streptophyta > Pinopsida > Pinales > Pinaceae > Picea > Picea mariana. The sequence goes on along the minus strand of JASDQU010249658.1, from coordinate 6,678 downwards.
GTCCTTTGCCACTGCACTGATCTTATGTTTGTAATATGACAGAGTGATTATATTGTCATTGAGTACTAATAGTCTAGGGAGACCTTTCTTGTGTAGTATTTCAATCTTACTGAAAAATATCTACACTCCAATGTCCATCACTTGAGCCTTCTCTTCTAGCTGCAACATCAATCCTCTCTTGGTCAGTACCTTCTTGATCTCAAGGATGGTCTTTGTCCTGTCTTCAATCTCCATTTCTTCTAACTCCTGCTTGTTTTTGGAGTTTAGGAATTTGATGAGTTCAGTGGCCTCTGTAGGTCTTTCTCATAGCTCTTCTTTGATTTTCCCAATTGCTTCTCTAGCCTTCTGTTGGAATAGGGGCAGACCTAGGGTTCAATGCTTCAACAATGCACCAACAAAACCCTAACTACCGGCCCTTGAGGAAACACCTACGAAGCAGATGAAGTCTCACCCGAGGTAGAGGTATGGGGTTTGCAGAACTCAGGTGTCTACAACCAAGCTGGGACACAGATCTAAGATTACAACACTTAATAGAGAACTTAGCCAACAATATGCATTATTTCTTGAATCTCATTCACATCCCAGATAAAACCCTTATTACAGATCAACACAGTAATAATACAAATCAAGTGCTTTCCTTCACTTATCACATAGCGTTAAATCAGATCTAGCATTCATTTACACCATTAATCACTAAGCTACAACATCAGATGCATTCAATATACATAACAACAACATCACTAAGCAAATAAACACATAAATAACATCGCACAAAGCACATCAAGACACATGATATATGTGGTTCACCCCAGTGTGGGGCTACGTCCACGAACTTCTTCTTCTTATTTATTATTATTCGATCTTCTTACATTCATCTTCTCCTGTGCACAAAGCCATAGAGCTCAACTCCGTAGTGGATAGGTGATCTGCGCACAATGCACTAGATCCACCTTCCCTAAAATCAGGTCAAGGAACAGAGCCAACTCCTTAATAGCACAGATCACTTACATAGAACATTTGTGCACAAAGAAACTTACAAAACACTTGCACTTAGATCTGCAAGCCTTTAACACATTCTTGAAAAAAGCCAACCAGATCTAGTAGTTATGCGTTAATCCAACATACCATGCACATAGCCAATCAATCCTTATCGATCTACTTCTTACATCGCTTAGCTACTCATTTATACATTTACAAAAAGGCCTAAACATGGGTAAACCCATGGGACGACATCCCTTAACCCACTACATAAACCCTAAAACCCTTTGCTAGGTCCACAAGCCCACAAAATGAGTGAGATCCCGCGATCTCTGCTCTGCCTAGGCGCTCCATCTTTGACCATCCTGTTGAAGTCCCAAAAATGGTCAAGCATGACCAATGTTTCCTCAAAACTTGGTCAAGGGCCAACATGCTCCCAACACTCACCTGTGACTCATCTCAAGTCACTTAGGTATGGGTAGTGCTGCTTCAAAAACCTCGAGATTAGCTCGAGCTACCTCGACTTGATTTTTCACTAGAGCTTCCTGCTCGGTGAACTCTTGAATCACATGTTCTATAATAGGACCTTCTAGGCACTGTTCTACTATCATGACCATCTGGTCCAGTTGTGAGCCTTATGATTCAATCTCTTCAAAAAACGTGCAGGCTTCGTCCTGCACTGACTGGAGTCTCTGTGTCACCTCCATGACTTTGATCTAGATGGTAGTAACCTGCTGTTGGACTGCACGTTGCTCCTGTGATCACTTCATTTTATCAACTGCAGTAAGCAACTTCATTCATGCTTGAACTATAACTTCCTGTTGCTTTGCTTCCTATCGTTGTGCTTCAAGTTTATTCAACTCCGAATCTTCTTCAAGGTGCTCATAGGTCTATGCACTCTGATCCAGTTTCTTACATTCTGAGGCGAGTGCCCTGATTCTTTCTACTGTGCTCTTGGTGGTTTCTTCCCTTTGATCATGCACTTCTTTTGGAATACTCGGCACTGCTTGGATCTCTAACTCCATTACTCTTGCTTGAAGCTGCTTAATGGCCTCAATGATCTTCCCCACTTGTATCTCATATAACTCTTCTTCCTCCTGTGCCAAGCTCGAAACAAAGCGAAGTCCTTTAGTCACTGCCTCTTTGACCGTAGTCTTCTCTACCAGCAACTGGTCTTTTTCTTTCTGCATCCTCACTTTATCCTCCTCGAACATCGCTAGAATTTCATCTTTCTCCTTCTGCGCAACTCAAATTTTCTCTAAGACCTTATCCTTTTCTTGCTTCGAGGCCTTTTTGGCCTGCTCATTTTCTTCTTGGACTCAATGAATTCGAGCCTCTTTTTCATATGATAACCTTCGTAATTGGGTGGGCTCATCCCCCAATTCTGCAATTTCTGACAATGAAGGCGTAGTTGGTACTGTGTGGCTTGAATGAATAACTTGTTGTATGTCTTTCGACTCCTTCTTGATTCTTTAATACAATGTCTCCTTCTTTGCTTCATGTCTCTGCAAGATATCTTCTAAAGCATCCTCTATGGCTGCAATGATGATATCGACATCATCAACTGTGAGAACATTCTTCGACTGAGGTTTATTGGCTTGGGTATTCTTTCTTGCAGAAGGTTTCTACAGAGAAACCTTCCGTTTCTTTGATGTTTCGGCCTCTGTAAAGGGATCCTTTAGCGGTGTAACTTTTCCTTTGTATTTATTTTATTCTTCTTCCCCTCCTTCTTCTTGGTTCACTTCGTCTCCTCCTCCTCTTGCCGGTGAGTCAAGCCTACTTTCCTCTGATGTTTTGTCCTCCTCAGCAGTTTCTATGTTCTGCACTTCCTCCTTTTTCTTATTTTTCTTCGTACTAGTCTGTACATCATGCTCGACCCAGGTGACCAATGGACTTCCGATGATGTCGGGTTCAGAGATTTCTATATATTCCACTGGTATAAGGAATTATGTCGACCATTCTTTGGTTATATCCTCCATATGTTCGTCGGTCATCTTATAATAGGACTGCAACTCCTCCTTACTTTCATCCCTACATGCAGTGATGTAGATAAAGTGTCGATCTGCGTGGAACTTTGCTAGCAGCCTATAGTGGTGCAGTGTATTCAGGGTCATTCGTGGAAATGCCCCAATTGTGTGCTTCAGCTATAGGTAGTAAGCATGGAACACCACGTTTGATTTCCACTGCTTCGCCATATCATTTGTGTACCACAAGGTGGAGAATCTCACGGCCAATGACTCTGATTTCTCAACTTCCGGGAAGGTTTCTCCTTCCGACATTTTCCAGGCGACAAATGTGATCAATACCAGTAGACAACTAAAATGAAACTCATATCCTTGATCTTGCGCTTCGCAACAATCCTTCTCCAACTCGTTGACGAGGTAACTCACCCAGTTCATTTGCATTCCTTTTATGCATTTCACTGCGAGGTCTACTACAAATACAGTGACTTGTGTTGGATGGTTATTTCTGACGAGCTTACCAGCTATAAGCTAACAAACTAGGCACACTGTTCCATCCTGGATGGAGGCTACCTTGTAGCCTCACTTTCCCTTTTCTACATAGCCATAATCTTCCTTTATGCACTGTGCTGGGGAGCGATCAAAAGTCTTCCATGGGTAGAACTGTTGAGGGTATGGTCCTTGCATGCTCAGTCCTATAATGATATGGATCAATGTTGGATCCACTGTCACGCGCCTATCAAGCCACACATACCCTCCATGGTAATACAACAGGAGGATTTTAACACAATATTTAACCTCCCGACGTCGGCCAAAGTGAGGAATCTTCATTACTTTCAGGGTTGTTGACTGCGCGAGCTCTTTTATCCACAGCTGGGAGACTATGTGTGGCTTCTTCCCAGTCGTATTCATCAAATACTGATGCGGCGTGAGAATCACGTAGTTCTTTCGGTCTCCGAGGTTGAAGTTGTTGTTATTTAGAGATGGGATATGTCCTAACTGGGGTCCAACTATGCATATCCCCTTTGGGATGTACGCAATTATCAACATGTACTCAAATTCGCGTGGGATACTGTCGCGGTTAACCATGCCAGCCAAATGTGGTATGTATTTAGGCAATACCGACAGGATCTGCTTTGCGTTAGCCAGATTGTCGCGATGTTTTCTTTGCTTCTCAGTAGTGTGATCAGAATGCCGTCCATTCGAGGGGGATTCTTGAAATCCACCAGTTGACGATGCCTATATTCCTATAGACACGACTCTCTCAGCCATGATGTCTACAAGAATCTCCTCCATATACTTCTCTACTATGCTACGTTCGCTCGACATGCACACTCGTAGTCAAATAACTTGGGTAGGTGAACATACAAGTGAGGTAATCATATGGATGGCGAGGTCTAGAAAGAACAAAACAATACAATGGATTCTTTGTTAGCTTGGATAATAACGATTTTCAAAAATTGGTCCCGGTACAATGCTCGACGCGTTAAGTAAGCAAGTGTCCTAACGGATTCCTCCAACGGGTAGGAATGCCTCAATCAATAAAAATTCATCTATTTTGGCGTGGTCCCAACGGTCCAACGATGGTATTTCCATAAATAACTGCATTTATAGCCATTCTGGAGCATTATTCTAACGGTCGGGACACCTCCAACAGTCATATAGCTTCGTTGTGGCGAAGTCCCATTCTGCGTGGTTCTGCTATTCTGGCGAGGTTCAACTTCTACAGATCTACCTCCTGCGAAGTATTTTCTGGAAATTCCCGTAATTTTGCTAACTTGGATTTCTTCTTACTAAGATTCCTTGCCTTCTTTCCTGTGATTTGAGTCTCTTAATTCTTGTTTCCATTCTTATTCTTATCTTCTCCTAGTAAAGTGACTTCGCACTGCTGATGTGCTCTTACAAATTCTGCAGTTAATGTTCTTTATTTTTCTATTTCTGGGGTGGCTATACTTCTTTATTACATGGACATGTTCTTTAATTCTTCCTGTGTTCTTTCAACTTCGATAGCTAATTCTCTGGCCCTCTGTTGCTTCGAATGATCCTCTTGTTCTTCTATTAGTCGTAATATTTTTCTGGCTATGAAGTCCCTTAATTCTTGCTTTTTCTTTTTAGTGGCTTCCTCCTCTTCTTTCCTTCTGATATGATCTTTCTCAATCCAAGTATTTCCTAATAACAGTGGGAATGGGGCATTGTACTCAAAAAATCTGATAACTTCGAAGTTTTCTTCTATCGATGTTTCATGAGAAATCATAGGTATGTTAGTAACTCTTCCACATAGGGTTATCATCTTTCCTTTAAACAAGCCTATCCTTCCCAATTAAGGTATCATAGCAGGATTTCCTAAAATTTCCCAAGTGCTTTTTAGCATAATATTCACATGTGTTTCTTCATCCAACACACAGTCTATGTCGAAGTCTTCTATCCTTGTAACTATGCGCTATTTTTATTTCAAGATCTCTGGTAAACTGATGTCTCTGCAATCATCCATTACTTCTTTTAACATAGTTTGAGCTTTCTCTGATTATTTCTCTTTTTAGTTTTCTAGCATATCCTTAGTCTCTTGACGTTCTTTATAGTTTTCTTGTTTCATGTTCGTCTTTTCAACTTTAGGAATCATTCTTGGACAATCCTTAACCTCATGACCAATAGATATACAACAAAAACAAATATGACCTATACCAAGCATTCCTTAGCAAGATGTCCCGACCTTCTGCAATTATAACACATTGTCAATCCTCTTTTTCTTTTAAATGAGTTCCAACCTCTCCTATACTTCACATTGGGATCACAGTGCTGGAACTGTAATTTGGAAAAATTCTTTCTAGGTTCTTGCATCCACTTATTAGTCAAAAAATTCTTTCTATGCATAGGAATAACATATTTTTCCTCTATTTCTATCAAATTTATTCAGATCAACTCTTTCTTCTAACTGTGCCCTAGTTTCCAGACTAGGACAAAATCTATCAAGCATACCTAGATTCATATTTTCGAAACAAAAATTTCCACTTATCTTACCTTTACCAGAGCACAAAGCTTTAAGACCTTACCTCTTTTCTTCAGATCCGGTTTCTTTCTTAGCACAAAGATTTGCAAGTCAAGTAGAATACTATGCACTACAACAATAGATCTATGCATAGAGCTTTCTCTTTTCTTCAATTCCCAACAATCATAGTTTTAGGTCCTGGCAACAGAACCATTTGTTGGCACAAGGGCAGACCCAGGGTTCAACGCTTCAACAACACACCAACAAAACCCTAACTACCATCCCTTTCGACAACACCTGTTAAGCAGGTGAAGTCTCACTCGAGGTAGAGGCAGGGGGGTTGCAGGAATCACGTGTCTACCAATAAATATGGGACACATATCTGTGATTACAACACTTAACAGAGAACTTATCCAACAATATGCATTAGTTCTTGAATCTCATTCACATCGCAGATAAAACCCTTATTACATATCAACGCAGTAATAATACAAATCAAGTACTTTCCTTCACTTAGAACATAGCGTTAAATCATATCTAGCATTCATTTACACCATTAAGAACTAAGATACAACATCAGATGCATTCAGTATACATAACAACAACATCACTAAGAAAATAACCACATAAACAACATCACACAAAGCACATCAAGACACAGGATATACGTAGTTCACCCCAGTGTGGGGCTACACCCACCAACTTATTCTTCTTCTTTATTAGTCTTCGATCTTCTTACATTCATCTGCTACT
>JASDQU010249654.1:4177-14433 GCA_032191745.1 Picea mariana | reverse complement strand
TATTCATTTTCCACAGAGATGGTGGTTGCATTTGTTCTTACTTAGAATAATACCAAAGATGAATAACTCCCAATTAGTTTCATGAGAAAAACCCTACATGACTATGAATTGATGTAACGTCCCTGGCCATCCATGCAGGGCCATGCTATGCCAGAGAACTCTTACTGTTCTCTCTGTGGAACATACTGTAACATACCCAGTATCCCACTGAGCTATGCCACATAAAATTTTCAAACTGCATGCAATTAAAATATACACACACAGAACTCTTGCGAAAGCATTATATATAAAACATAACATACAAATACATCTGTAAATGAACAAATTCACACTGAAATAACAATAACATATACATGCAACATATACAGAAAATACCCATAAAAATAAACACGTAAATACACAATGCAGCATGTAAATTTTTCACACAATTGGCACTTATCTTGGTAAGAATGTCAACAACTGTGTGCAGACCTTCCACGAACTTCCAATCCTTAGACTACATTGTTCATCACTCTCAACAGTGAGTCACACCCAAGATGGGACTAAACTCCACCCGGGTAAAGGGATTCCTAACTAGGCTAAATGCTCATAGACAATAGAAAAGACTCCATCTTAGGTGCCAAATAAAACTAATAGCCTATAGTCCCTCATTCCCCACACACCTGTCCCACCCCAGGAAGTGTTTCCCTTATCTTCTCAACAATTCTTCGGCTGCCCCACTTCCTTTTGTGGCTTCAATAACAAGGCAGATAGGAAGTCTCAGAGCACTGTAGCTGCAGTTTAACACCTTCAGGAATTCAATTCTGAAAAATTATCTCACCCAGAGAATTGCTCACGGGCCTGACAACCCACCTCTTCAATATACCATGGGCCTGACAACCCATTTCTTTAGTCCAACTCCAAAGCTAACCAGATACACCAAAACAAAAATGGCTATGGATGCGAGTTCAGGTACAATCATGAAGATACAAAATATAGCTCAATGGGTGTGTGCATGCTCATGGGTGATTGATTGGATGAATGAATGATGGTAGGAATAATGGGAAGAATGATGGAAAATATGGGAAAATAAACTAAGTCCCAAAAATATGTACGTATGTCCCCAACTTGACACTTGTCATGTTGGGAGCTACTTTGGACCACTTGTCCCCAACTTTAGAACTTAGGATAAAATAATTATCCATACTTTATGATTTAAGAAATATTAATATAATATTCCTTTTTGGCTTAAGCTCTCTAAATTAGCCCTTTTCCTTAACTTTTAGGCCTCTCCCTTTTCCTAACCAATGTATTTTAGTCCCCCATCTCTTTTATCATGGTCGATCTGCGTGCAACGATGTATTTTATATTAATTATGAGACATATACAAAAATAGGCGCACTGGCCTTTAACATCTAGGCTATCTAACCTAATCAAAACATAAGAATCCTAGCTTATAATAACTGGCTCACTAGCCTATAAAACACAATATATACACAAAAAGGCTCCCTGGCCTCAATATCACGCACACTTAAGTTGCTGCGCGTGGTATCCTAGAATGTGCACACTTCATCATTTTACTGCGCAGTATATGCATGCACTATGCCATGAAATGTGCATACAAAAATGACATCAAAACAACTCACCAACTTAAGTACATTTGTATTTACGTTTACAATTGGGTTCGGGCTTAGGGATATTACAATTTAGATACTCAGAACTGGAAAAAAAAGCCTTGGCTCTTATAAAAGTGGTGGCACACTTTCGGATATACATATTGAACTCCCATGTTATTTCCTATGTTCCCTCATCACCAATAAATATGCTTCTGAATCAACAATTAAGGGAAGGGAAATGGGATAACTGGCCAACAAWGATATAKGAGTATGATATTGAAATTAAACCTTTAAAGGCGATCAAAGGACAAGGTTTGTGCAAKCTTATAATGAATAACGATTCTATGGGTGGAATGATTTCAATTTCAGTAGGAGAACCATTGGCTAATCCATAATGGTATGGAGAMATTGTATTATACTTGAGATCCAGGCAGTTTCCTGTCACCATGAATCCTAAGGAGTGAAGAACATTGAAGATGAAGGTAAATCAATATGTGCTGATTGTTGATATACTATTCAGAAGGAATTATGATGGAATACTATTGAGATGCATTGATGAAAACCAAGCTCAAGAACTAATGAGAAAATTCCATGAAGGAATATGCAGTGGACACTTTGCACCTACCTCCACCACGCACAAGATAATAAGAGCTAGGTTCTATTGGCCATCAATTTTTAGAGACTCATATGCCACAATAAGGAAGTGTGTATCATGCTAGCAGTTTTCAGGAAAAATGAAGAGATACGCGATGCCTTTACAACCCATGATTGTAGAACAACCATTCTCCCAATGGGGACCTGATGTTTTCGAGCCAATTAATCTAAAGTCTAGAAAGGGAAATATTTACATTCTCACCGCTACATATTACTTCACAAAATGGCCAGAAGCAATGGCGTTAAAGAAAGATGATTCTGAAGAGTTAATTAAATTCTTCAAAGATAATATCCTGTCAAGATTTGGTGTCCTGGACAAATTTATCACTAATAAAGGTTCTATTTTCATCGGGTCGAAGTTCATAGAGTTTTGTGGAGAAAATGGAATTATCATGGGTTAATTGTCAAATTATTATCCACAAGGCAATGGTCTTGCTRAATCCACAAATAAAACACTTGTTTAGATACTAAAAAAAACTATTGACAAGAAGAAAATAAACTGGCATCTGAAGCTGACTGACGCATTGTGGGAAAGTAGAACAACTCCAAAGGACAACACYGAGATGTCCCCGTGTACATTGGTTTATGGGAAAGAAGCGAAATTTCCAATTAGCCTCGAACTCAATACCTTGACTTTTGTGGTTAATACAAAATATACATAAGGTAGTTCAYCTATCCAAATGAGGATCAACTAGTTGTTGAAAATGGAATAACAATGAAGCAATCCCTAAATCAAACTTTTCATAGGAAACATAGTGTCAAAATATATTTCGATCAGAGTGCAATTGTAAAGAATTTTCAGAAGGGAGAACTGATGTTACTTTCAAACAAGGCCAAGGAGAAACCRTCGATGCATACAAAGTTTGAAGCACTCTGGATTGGACCATACATTGTTGAATAGATCCTGGKTTTTAACTCCTATATGCTCCAAGACATGAAAGGTAAAATATTAATGCTTCCTCTCAACGTGAAACATTTGAAAGGTTTCTTCTCCTAAGACTTTCTCATTCTCATTGTACATAATTTTAATTTTTACTTTTTATATTCTTGCTTTGACTCCATAGCCCAATGGACGGAAGCACCTGGTCATAAAGATTCTAGGTTCTTGACAATCTGCAAGGGTTATCATCCCATAGTTGGAGCCAGGGATGATTTTAAGGATGGAAATTTATTTTAAAATGTAGAAACCTTGGTGAATCTTACTAATCCTTCATATGCCAACTATAAATATTTGGCGATATTTTTGTAAAAATATTCAAATTTGTAAGGATTTTATATTGTTTTTATAAAATTTTGGCAATTTTTAAAGTAAAATAATTTTAACCTATAGAATTTGGGCGAATCATTTTTAAAATAGCGAATCTCATTTTTGGAAAAACCATGGAAAATTAGCCCATGAGCGAAATTTAGCCCCTAAAATCATCCATGGTTGGAGCCAGTTGTTTAGACCATTTCCCGCTTTCGAGTTTCCCTCCCCTTTCTATCTTCCTGACTTATTTTTTCCAGTTCTTTTCCCTCTTCTATACCTACCCGAATTCCCCTTTTCTTTTCTCCCTTCTATTCTCCCTTTCTAGTTACTATACTTAGTCATTTTTCTTTTTAGAATGGTGCATTCGTGGGTTGGCAGACTTGTAGGTTCTCACTTCCATTCATATTCCCATATCATGAGTCTGAACGAACACCATATCATCCTATACTTAACTATTTCTACAGTCGTGGGTTTGCGGGTTCAAGCTTTCATATCCCATATTACATGATACATATTTTGCACCCAAGAGATTTGTGATCTACTTTTTAATCATCGAACTCCCTAAGCTCTTAAGTATCCGATCTCTCCTATATTGATTCCGATCGACCACATTAGAACACTTATCCAACTTTTGACCTTTCACAATCGCGGGTTGGCGGGTTCACAAATTTTCCCAAATCTTAATTTACTCTCGTCCGTCCCCGCCATCCTCATGATTTCCCAATACACATTTAAGAATGGTTTAATACTACTAACTCATCATGCATTTTTTGTAAATATGTTCATTAATAAGCGAAGGGATCGAGGATATTTCTCATTAAAATCGCATTAAAGCATGATTTGACAAAGATTATATTGTGGTTATCCCTCTCAATCACCTATTGCAAATATTATATGGATTAAAAGATCATTCTCATCAACTGATGGAAACAACAACTCAACAACAGTTCTGCAAAATATACTTTGAATATTTTCAGACAAGAGGACCAAAAATTTCAATAGTCTAGAGCATATTATTACTATTCATCCCCTTCTGCTCTGAAGGAAGCGATTTGGATGTCCGAAATTGCTCGTGCAAGGTGTGTCCCTGAGGTTTTTGACTACAAGGAACCGGTTCCATGGTGTGTCGAGAAATATATACCAATTCAACGGATCATTCAACTTCAAGACCATTCTCTTATCTCTCTTTCACCTCAAGTGTTCTGTAAAATGTTGAAGTTCCCAGAGCCAACGCTCACTTTCAAAGGAAAAGATTGCAGGGATTTCCTGAAAAAGCATGACAACGACTTGGACCTCTTGCCTGAATTCTTGGAAAATCTTGCATCGATCCCTGAAGATATCACCAGGTTGCAGGTCAACTTGTTCAAAAACCCCTTTCGAGAAAGTGCCTGGCTATTCACTAGAGTGACGGGCCAAGAAAATACTGCTAGCATTTCCGGTATGATTCTTTATATATTATATTTTACTGTTAAAGAGAAATCCATTTTTGATCGGGGAAAAAGGATTTCCATTGAAATCTCTTCCCAATTATGATAGTACAAAAAAGATAAGAAATTATTTATGTACTCTTATTTGGTATTTGCGATAGCATACTGCTGTCAATTTCCTAAATTGTCTATTTGCAAGAGGGCGAGTTGTTCAACATAAAAATCTGGCATGAAATCAATGTGGCACCAATGAAAATTTATATTGAAGAATGGTTTAAGGAATATATTGACAAACTAACCACCGAAGGGAAAGAAGTAGTTGAGACAATTCCTGTAACTGTCAATGAAGACAATAAAAGGACACTAGCAAGAAAGTTAAGATATGACAGATCATCATAATAAGTTTATGTTGATCACATCCTTCTTCTCTTTATCAAGTTCTTCATCTAGTTATTCCACCTCTTTCACTAGAAAGGTTTAATCGAATATTGGTAACTCCTCTTTTCTTCTTACCAAGTCTTGTTGTTCTTTTACCTCCCACCATCTTCCTTCTATGAGCTAAATTCTTGTGCATATTTTCTTTATGGTCCATGGGAGCCCTAATCCCAGTCTTTAAGACAAACACATTTTAAATTTCAAATAATGTGTAACAAACTATATATTTTTTAGAAATTTCAAGAGAGCTATTTTGGGAATAATCTTGACTGTACTTTGTAACCTAGAGTTTTGAATATAAAGTATTTGAGGTTCATCTATCATTATATTTATTTTAGCTTCCCATGTTCACTCTATTAAAGTTATCTTATGTAGGCGGACCATCTTCTTTTTATTTCTATGTGATCAGAAATATTTAGTCAAACTATGATGGATGTGAGGAAATTTTTCTTATTTTCTTTAAATGTGTGAATGTGTTCAATTCCTGGTCATTTCTCAGGAAATTTCCTTTAAAAGAAAAGAAAACATTTTCCTTTTATTTTTCTTGCAATATTTATACTTCTTTGAATTACGAAGACAGACTCTTGCCAAGTCCCACACTGAATATCTAGAATTCCCAAGAAAATATAAAGAGGAGTACCACCTCTATAAAAATTCAGGGGGATTTGTATCCTCGTGAGGTTTCCATTTTGGTCCTAACGGATTCAAGCGTTAACACCTACATGGGAATTTGACTCTACCTTTCTTACTTCCAAACTTACTATTACTAGTTGATCGGTTGTCACCAGCATGACCGGAGGTATCTAGAGACATGGGATGTTGGGAACCCATAGACCACACTTCTAAGATCTTGGGAATACCAAGGAAATCCTTAAGAAGGTGATCACCCATACAAATCATGCAAGGGAATTTGGGCTTGTGAGTTGTCTTGGTAGGCTTGTCAATATCATCAATGCTCCAAACATCATTAATAGTTGCTGGTGGATTTCCCCCTTGCTTATTTTTCTTCTTCTTAATCTTCCTTTTATTCTTCTTCTTAACCTCCTAGTTACTAGCATTAATACTTTCATCAGGTAAGGAATAAGGAAGGGAATAAAACCCGACGGGTGAATAAGGAAAAGGGTTGACATGAGGTTGATGTTCTTTAGGTGGAGGGCTTGCATACGAAGCATTAGGAGCATTTGGGACCATCGAAGTGGAAAAAAACCATATAGGTAACCTGATAGTGAATCTAGGAATACTTAATGTGAAAATATAAGGAGTACTAATTTTTCCAAAAGAAGGAAAAATAAAAGGTTCCTTGGGAAAAGGGGTCTCTTCGTTGGGAGTTCCAGGAACTGATGCCATAGATAGAAACTCAAACTAGAGTCCACGAAATCAAAGAGAACACACTACCAAAGTCCTTATAAGATAAGAGAAAACAAACAAAGGAAGTAGGGATCTTCCAAAAATGGGAGATGAGGAGGTCAACGAAGATATGAGAAGCATTTACCGTGACCTCCACATAACAACCCTTCCCGGTGCAAGTAACCCTCACTTTGTGGGGCCACCCCACAAGGGTAATCTGATTTTGATGCGATGTCTACCTCATGTACCACAAGGAACCTTCTAAATAAGTAACTCCCCTTGTAGTCACCCATGTAGAATCCCAAGAAAAACAACTATGTTTACCAATTTCACAGTGAATGGCCGGGAGGGTAACCAGTCGACAGTGAAGAGTGAGAAAATGGAAATAGGAATGGTGGACACAAATCCACGACCCAAATACTAAGAAGAAGTGGTGTCACCCCAAGGAATTTCCACTCTTCAAAGGCCCAAACTTGCTACAGTCTCACTACGCAAATAGAAGAGGGGAGATCTCTAACTGTTGCTTCACTTGACCTTGTGCTTAACTCCCATGTAAGAGGAGCTCTCTCGACAAACGTCAATTGTTACTACTTGGATTTAAACACTCTCTAGTATTATACAATTTCATTTAAGTGGCCTTGGATAATTTACTCTCCACCCTACAACCAAGGCCCTAAAATCCAGACTTGTGATCATTTTCTAATAAATAAAAGGTCTAGTTGATTTTATATTAAGCACTTGCTTCTTTTATGGTTGTTTGTTACTCAAAAGGAATTTGTGGATGCAACTTGACTATGACGTGTGACCCTTAACTCCAAGAAGACTTCAAAGAAAATATGAATGCAATGAAATATTTAAGTTTCGATGAAGGCTATCTATAAAAAGGATCAAGAAGTTTCAAACAAATAAACAATTACAACTTTCAAAGAAAGAAACACAAACTACTCTTTGAATGCAATTTTTTTTTTTACAATGCAAGCTCAAAAATGCACTGCCCAAAAACTAGAATGAAAAATTCCTTTACATTTGGTTCTAAATGAAATGAAATCAATCAAATGCAATTCTATTTATGCTTCTTTACTTTCAACTGAAATGAAAGAGTTCAAGGCTAAGATATAAATGAACACGAAGAAAAAATAAAGTCTAAACAAAGATGCACTCACAAGCTTAATATAAAAATTGAAAGAATCAAGTGTAGAAATGACTTCTAGCACTTGGTCAGTCGAACATTTTGAAAGAAAGAAATCACTCCTAGAAGCTTAAGAAATCCAAGCACATTGATGAGAAGAGGATCTCATGGAGGCAGTTTAAGGGATATTTTGAAGAAAAATATTTTGCCGAGCATTATTATGAAAGGAAGATGAAAGAGTTCTTTGAACTCAAGTTGGGAAGCATGACAATGAACGAATATGAGAAGAGGTTATTCGAATTGATGAAGTATGTTGACTTCATAAAGGATGAGAAGGTCAAAATCCAAAGGTTTATAAGTTGTTTACCTTCTTTCTATCGTGATAAGATACAATATGATAACCCCAAAATTTTGGAGGAAACCATAATGAGAGCAATCAATATTTATGAGCAAAGCAGAGGAAGGTTAGTTTTCCAAAAATCTTGGAATGACAAGATGAAAGGGAAAAAAGATCAAAGGAAGAAATTTTTTAAGCCACCCTTTTTCAAAAACAACACCCAAGAAAATCAACAAGGTTAGTCAACTCAAAATGAGCATAAGATTGCAGATTCATTTGGGAAAAGGCCAAGGAAACAACCTATACAATGTTGGGGATGTGAGGGAAATCACTTATATAGGGATTGGCCTCACAAAAAAGAAAGGATGAGGCCTGTTCATGACATTTAGGAGGATGAAACAATGAAATACATGGGAGGAAACATGCCAAGGATTTATGCATCCTTGGACAACAAGCAAGTGGAATATCAATCCCCCATGATTGAAGTGGAAGGTAATATTGATAACCAACCCATAGCAATTTTAATTGATTATGGAGCTATCCATAGTTACATAAACTCTAACATTGTTGAAAGGTTTCACTTACAAAGGATCAAGCATAAGAAATATTGGTTAGTTCAATTAGCCACATGCGCTAAGAGGAAAATCAATGAGTTGGTTAAAGATTGTCAAATAGACATGAATGGACTTAGTACGAAAGTAGATATAAACATTATACCATTGGGTTCATATGATTATCTAATTGGCATGGATTGGTTGGAAAAACACCATTATGTCCTAAATATTCACAATAAGACAATCACATGTCTTGATGAAGAAGGGAATAAAGGCAAGGTTCAAGGAATTCCAAGAGTTGTAGCTGTTAGAGATATTTCATCTATGTAGTTAAAAAAGAGTTTTGGGAAGGGACGTCAAGTTTTTGCAGCCCATATGGAAGAGGTAGMCATATATAAAGTGGCATGAATTGAAGACCATATAGTCTTGAGGCATTTTGAAKATTTTTTTAGAGAAATCCCAGGATTTCCACCAAAGAGAGGCATTGATTTCTCTATTGATTTAGTGTCGTCTAGGAGYAGCCCCAATGCCCAAGACATGGTGTAGAATGGGCACGCCAGATTTGAAAGAGTTGTAGATGAAGTCTAAAGATTTGTTAAAGAAAGGATATATGTGCCCAAGTGTGTCACCTTGGGGAGCTCCAGTTCTTTTTGTAAAGAATAAATATGGAACCTTAAGGTTGTGTATTGATTTCACACAACTAAATAAGACCACCAAAAATAAAAAAATATCCTTTGCCGAGGATTGATGATTTTTTTTGATCAGCTGAAAGGTGAAAGAATATTTTTCAAGATTGAATTGAGACCGGGTTATCATAAAGTAAGGATAAAGGAAGAATACATCAAGAAGASAACATTCAAGACAAGATGTGGGCATTATGAATTCCTGGTAATACCATTTGGACTATCAAATTCCCCACCTGTTTTTATGTGCCTGATGAATGGAGTGTTCAGGGAGTACCTGGACAAGTTTGTAATTGTGTTCCTAGATGATATACTCATCTACTCTAAGTCAAACGAGGAACATAAGAAACAGTTAAGAATGGTGTTGCAGGTTTTAAGAGAGCATAAATTGTATGCTAAGCTAAGTAAGTGCATCTTTTATCAAAATAATATTCACTAATTGGGGCATATAATTTCAGCATAAGGGATAGACTTTGATCCTAAGAAGATATAGGAAATTAGAGGATGGATAGTGACAAATAATGTGACATAGGTCAAATTATTCATGGGTATTTCTAATTATTACCAAATATTCATAAAAGGATTCTCAAATGTTGCAAGTCCAATCACTTATTTTCAAAGGAAGGGAGTGAAATTTGAATGGAATCCCAAATGTGAAGAGAGATTTGAATAGATGAAAGACATATTTACAAGTGCACCAATATTGAATATTGAATATCTGAATGAATATTTTGTGGTATGCACAGATGCATGCAGGGAAGGGATTGACAAAGTCCTCATCCAAAAAGATCATGTGGTATGCTACGAGTCCAGAAAATTAAAAGAGCATGAGAGGAATTATGCTAC
>JASDQU010249651.1:5238-15598 GCA_032191745.1 Picea mariana | reverse complement strand
AAAAATTGGATGTGCCAAGTGGAATTTATGGTAACTTCCCCACAACTTGCTGAATTTTGGCCTTTCCAGAAGATCTCACTTGTATAGCGTGCCACACACAAAATAATTGATATAAAATTCTGAAACTCGTACCAAAAGTACTACGGTCTATCTACTATCGAATACAACTGGTCTCACTCAATTTGGATACTATAGGAATAATTTATGATTGTTTTACCTGGAACACCTGCTTAAGACTAGTTAATAGGACTAGTCAAATACCCTATCTTCCACAAGGTGTATCTACAAATTTAAGATGACTCAGAATCTGAAATTTCTACCATATATACCTTACTAATTTATGTGAATAGAATTCAGAGTTTAGGGTCTTAAAATTTACAAAAAAGTTTTTATAGCAAAAATTCCGCAATGACTCAATTCAGGATGATTCCAGAACCTTATCTTACAAAGGCTGTATATCCGAAAGTATAATGCCTCAGGTGTTGAATTTTGAACCCAATGTACCTTGATCTGTCTACTAAATATACTCCAAATTGTTCCTTCTGAATCATTGTAGAAACAAAGTTATAGCGAAAATTCCACTGTGTCTCAGATGTAGCAGTGAAACCCCAAGACCTTGAGCTCTGATACCATATGTTAAGAACCAAATATCAATATAGCATAGAAAAACCATAGAATAAGTACTCAACGCCTTGAAAAAGAGATAATTTCAAATAATAAGCCTCTTCGAGGGGGAAACCTCCTTTTACCCCACATAACTGTTCAAGTACAAGATGATTCTAAATGAAAATGTCTCCTTAGTATATATAGGAGACTAGGAGTTATAATTACAACTAATGGAATAAATATGACATAAATAAAATAACATTACTAATGTAATATGCCCCAATTAAGGGGTAATGAGCCAATATTAGGGCTTAACAAGGGGATAAAAATACTACCTATTTCCACAAGCAAGCAGAGGCCCAAAAGAACTACAATACGGTCACTGAAATTCAATTTCAACGCCAAGATATCAAAGAGTTCGAGGGAATTAAAGAAGCAACCCATTCCTTCTTCAAGGCTACGTTCTCCACCCCATAAGCTGACCCTATTGATTCGTTGTGTTACTCACTCTCCATGGTTCAGGAGCTGGTGGGGAATGAGGAAAACCAAAAGCTGACAGCCCTAGTAAGCACTCAAGAGATTAAAGAGTGTTAAATCACATAGAGCCTGACAAAGCCCCAGGTCCTGATGGCTTCACTGTTTGGTTCTACAATTCCTTCTTGCCTATTATTAAGGAGGACCTTATGAGAATGGTTAAGAAATCACAAAACTATGCTAAGCTGGGAGGAAGCACCAACTCTTCCTTTCTAGCCTTAATCCCCAAAGAAAAAGGAGCTAAAAACTTCAGTAGATTTTGACCCATCTCCCTCTGCAATACAGGCTACAATATCATCACCAAAATAATAGATAACATACTAAAGAAGATGCTCCCAAGCATTATCCCAAAAAATGAAGGAGGATTCATAAAAGGAAGGCAAATTCTGGACAATATCATCCTGGTCCAATAGGCCATTCATTCAAGCTGCCAGAGGAAAGAAAAGGGTATGATAGTTAAACTTGGTCTAGCTAATGCTTTTGATAAAGTTTTCCATGACTTCCTTTTTGTTGTTATGAATAAGTTAGGGTTTGAAAAAAGATTCATAATTTGGATTAAGGTCTGCATCTCCAATCCTTGGATTGCCCCTCTGGTAAATTGTCGCCCAAATGACTTCTTCCAAGCCTCCAGGGGGTTAAGACAAGGATGTCTTCTGTCTCCTCTGCTCTATTCCATTCAATCTTCTGTGCTCAGCTTCCAATTAGACAACTGCCTTAATATCAGGTCTCTACCGGGAATACGAATGGCCTCTAAGGTTAAGGAAATCAATCACGTGGAGTTCACTGACGACACCTTGTTACTAGGAGGAGCCAACAACAACACAACAAGGCAATTTAAAATAGAGCTAGATGTGTATTAAGATATCTTAGGTAGTGAAATCAGTCTTCATAAAAGAAAGAACTTTCGCTGGAA
The DNA here is from genome assembly GCA_032191745.1 of Picea mariana. Classification (NCBI taxonomy): domain Eukaryota; kingdom Viridiplantae; phylum Streptophyta; class Pinopsida; order Pinales; family Pinaceae; genus Picea; species Picea mariana. The sequence continues at coordinate 13,545 of JASDQU010249651.1, read as the reverse complement.
CTACTCGCCTCAAGAAATGCTTGACATAACTAGAATCCTCAAAATGGAAGGCACCATCACTTGGGACTCGATTAAGTACCTGGGCATTCTATTATTCAAGTCAGCCCCTAGAGTGAGCCACTAGTTACCTCTCCTAGATAAGCTGAAGATCAGAATCTAGTCTTGGGGGGGAAATTGGTTAAATCTTGCAGGAAAAGTCACGCTGATGAAGTCTATCCTTTGTAGCCTTCCTATTTATCAAAACTCTATTCTCCTAGCTCCTAAAACCATAACGTTCAAGATCGATGGGATGCTGCGCCGCTTCCTCTGGGAAGGAGGCAGGAATTGTGAAAGGAAACTCCATCTAGTCGATTGGGACAAGATTAAAAAGCCTCTCCTTGAAGGTGGCCTGCAAATCCGAGATGTGGCCACACAAAACCTTGCGTTGGGGGATAAAATTTTGTGGCATCTTGTTTATGGTAAAGTCTCTTGGAGAAAACAAGTCCTCCTCAAACAATACTTCTCGGGACATAGGGACAGATGACTGGAGCATCCCCCAAAAGAATTGAGAGGCTCCCCGATCTTCTCTCTCTGTCGAAGAGCACTTGATCACTCTAAAGTAAAGCTAATGTGGATCCCTGACAACGGAAAGAAAATAAATATCTGGGAGGACTCTATCCTCTGATCCAAGCCTTTGGATCAGATTGAAGGCCTCAAAAACATCAAAATATGGCTTCAGAACAACAACTACAAAACGCTCTGGGACATATCTGAATGGGGCCTAGATGAGGATCCTTCTTGGAAGAAGTGGACTCTAGGGGAATTCCCGGAAATGTTGGAGGTAGAAGCCAAGATCCTCCTTGAAGCCCTCCAAGGGAAATCACCTAACAAAGCCTACTTAAAAGACAAAAGAGGATGGGGGGACACCACTGGGAATTACTCAGCAGCTGCAGGGTATAAGGCCATTCAAGCAATTCCTAATGTACCTCCCAACCCAACTCCATGGAGAGCCTTATGGCACCACCCCTTTGTCCCCAAAATTGACATGTTCATTTGGACCCTAGTACACAAAAGTTTCCTTACGAGTGAAAAATTAAAGAAGAAAGGTTGGGAAGGGCCTTTCCGCTACTCGCTGTGTATGGAGGTAGAATAAACAACAAATCATCTTTTCCTTTCTTATGTGTTTTCAAGAGAGGTTTGGACCCACTTCATAAACTCTTGGAACATCCTCTTGCCCCTTTCTGTGACTGAGTTGATAAGCAACTGAATGGAGATATCCTCGTTCTCTCTGAGAAAGAAAAACCTCCTTAAAATGTGATGGATGTGGCTCCCTAAGTTCATGTTCTGGAAATTATGGCTGGAAAGAAACAAGAGAATCTTTTGGGAGGAAAGAAGAACCCCACCTCAAGTTGCCATAAAAATAAAAGCGATGATAGGTGAAGCCCTGACCAACAAGAAATCTATCAAGAACTTAGAACCTCTAAAATCAAAAGAAGATCAATGGCTTAAAGAGTACGTTCCAAACCATCTTAGTAGAGGATCCCTGAAGAGCACTCAAAAAACAAGTTGGGAAATTAGAAGGGACGAGCAAGAATTTATCAAATGGCATTCGTCCCTGGAAGAGGACTGCCTCTTCTTCGATGGGGCCCCAAAGGGGAACCCTGGAAAGGAAGGCGGGGGAGGGGTTCTTCTCGATCCCTAGGGTAAGATAGAGCTGGCCTTCGCCTGGGGACTGGGAACGGACACCAATAATCAAGCAGAAATGCTAGCGCCGTGGCAGGGGCTAAATTTTTCAGTTGATCAGAATGTTTATAATCTGGTGATTTTTGGAGATTCTAGGATCATTATTCAGGCCTTCATCTTGGGAAAAAAACCAAAGCATGTTCGTCTATCCCAAGTCTACTCGAAGGTTTCTCTCCTTCTTTCCAAATTTAGGAAAATTAAAATCTATCATGTCCTCAGAGCTTTAAACTCACTAGCGGATGCTGAGGCCAACAGAGGTTCACTCTTGAGCAAGATAACTCTTCAAGTGAATGGATAAGACAAGATCTACCCCATCTCGTGATTACCAATCAATCTCATCGAACATGGCTAATCAGGTACATGAATCTTCCCTATCTGAAACGATTCTGCAGTACAACAAAGAGAATCGTCCTCCCAATATTTTAGAGAAACTTACCATCACTCACTGGCAGTAGACAAATATCTATTTAGATATTCATGGTACAGGGCAGGGATGGGGGCAAACCCATGCTCCATGTGACTACACAGGGAATGTAGGGTATTTCTTGCATATGGAAACTCTGTTAAGTAACATTCATTTGCTTCACCACCACAGTCATCGCCCTACCTCTATCAATTTATTGGTTTCTCTGTGGAAGGAAAAGGAAGGAAGCCATGGCATCACCCTCAATCCCAAAACTCTCATTGGAGGAACAGATTATAGAGATGTAGAACGAACTCGACAGGGTCAAGGAACTGGTCAAGGAGAAGACCAAGCTAATGCTAATCCTAGACAATGTTGGAGCAAATCAATGGGAATCACTGAACCAAGAGATCAAATCCATCAGAGAGGACCTCACAAGCGAAGTCGAAGTAAACGTCAAAGACATTGCAAATGTGATAGGAGGAATGTGCCATCGGATCAACAAGTTAGAAGACCAGGTCGAAAAGTTAACCAAAGCGTGGCCCAAAGACTCATCCGAAGATGATTATCCTCCTCTTCCACCATGTTCTTCCTCCTCAAGGGTTATTTCTTTTCTCAGTTATCTGTTTCAAGTTATCTGATCCATTCTCGGAAGCTAAGTCAAAGTCTACTGGCACCCCTCAAGCACTCCAGAATAGTGAACACTAGATTTTTGTAACAAAGCTACTGGGGCGAATTCCTGAACAACAAACTAGTTTTGCTGTTAGTTTACTATTTTTAAAGTACCCGACAACTTATTTGACGACCCTTATGCTATGAAAAAATTAACCGTTTCTATAAAAAAAAACATTGTTGGTGTTTAACCCATTCCCTTGTCTGTTGCAGGCCTTGTTTACTTCTAGTTGTTTGAGATTATATGTGATTTTGAAATTTTGGAAACGTATTTTGCCCCCAAATTTTGGTGGAGGGAGATTGCTCCTTTAATCTATCGATATATAATTTTATTCTTACGTTGTTTAGCAAACTTTGATCACCCTTTTCTACTTGTATTAATTGGTTCAAGAATCTGAAAAAACATGTAAGTTGTAACAACTATATTGTGCACTGTCCATTGCCATTGCATTTCATGTACATGATAGTTATGATAGCCATGTTTTTCAATAGGGACAACAACTAGGGGAAAATGGAAATATGTAGTATTTACCTCGAAGATTCATTGAAGGGTATTCTTGATCTCTTAGTTGCATGCTTAAGTTACATCATACATCTGTAAGGTAATATTACCCATCACACAGTAGCAACCAAGAATAGAGTTTCCATTTTTAATGAGAGACAAGAAAATTACTTCAAACAGACAATCATCTGAGCCATGTCCTAAAGAAAGGATAGATGCTTCTACATGGCTGAATAGAAGTGTAACTTACTGAACTACCTACTTTAATATGAAATTCAAAATTTTAAAGCAATTGACATAGCAATGAATAGGGTTTGTTCTTTGGATAAATCACTTTGTTAATAGATGAGACATTGACCACTATTGAGGGTTGGTTTTGGTTTTGAAACAAATATTCATGCAATGCAATGAGAGAAATTGGTAATCTGGAGAGATGATGGGAAAATCTTTCCTTCGTTCCTGCGTTTTTTATATGAAGTCTCATTCGAAGCTGAAGAAGCTAAAATGTAACTAATTGAGTGTCCGAGGGGTCAATCCCACCAATAGTGTAACAACGCCTTTCATTATGAAGGGAAACTCTGAAGCTGCAAAGACTCTTCCCATATGAGTAGAGTTGTTCATGCTGCACCTTCTATTAGCTCTGATTAACAACTATTATGGGCCATGGAGAACTGGGCAACTTGGCATTAACAACCTCCCGGGTATGGAAACATTGGAAACTGGGCACAAAAGACAATCCCACCACTGGTTGTTGTTCCTGTGCTACCCACTTCCATTCATCATGTAGGCTGAACCAGTCCGTCCCTCCAACCAGGTTTTGTATAGTGGGACCATAAATAAGTGTCTAGGCCTAACCCTTTTCAAAAAGTAAGTCTTTAAAATCCAAAGATAATACCCTAGCCAATGCATTCCAAAGGGGGGGTGGAATAACCCAAGAAAGGGAGTGCAATAAGATCTTAAATGTGACGGGTGAACTAAAAATCTATTCTAGGTCCATCCCCCAAACAACTATTTGTGATTATACAATGTATTGCAAACAAATTCCAGCTATTATGATGGGCTTAGCTTAAATCTGCCTCATTCTACGCATCCCCACAAAGACTATAATACTCCCACGTTTTTTCATCGACAAAAAAAACATAAATGATTTTTAACATATACTCACCAAAAGTCAGAGAATGTCATTGTAAATAACTCCATTTTCATTGTACATTGAAATCGTTAGACCATTTAACTGTTCCGGCTAACTCGATGCTCCTATTCTCTGCAGCTTTGAACATCTGTACACTTGAATCTCTTCCAATTGTATCAGACCTTCAACATTCACAGTTTCCAATTCTTCACATGAAACAATATTGAGAAATTTAAGATTTACAATATTTGAAAGATTTTTTAGTGCCTTCAATTTCCTGCAATTTATCAACGTCAGTTTCACTAGTGATGATGGCAAACCTTCAACCTTCTATTTTAATTTATTGACGATGGATGAGTTTGTCCAGGTGCCAACCACTAGGGGCTATAGGCCACATTTGTCAACATCCTGCATCTACTAACATACATTTGTTTGACTAGCCCATACCACGTTGCAATTACCAATTTCTAGTTGCTGGCTAGCTGTTGTGAGAGCATTTTTATTAGGTAACTTCACACACCACATTTCAATTACCACTTCTAGGTGTTGGTTGATAGTGGGACCCAGTCCTAAAAAAATCGACTTATATTTTATAAAAGAAGCTAAGGTAGATTCCTCACGAAAAAATGAATGTTGGGATGTGCATTTCTCTCTCCTTTGTGTTTTCTCAATGAAAGGTGTAATTACCAGATGATGCCATCTCAATGGATGGTGTAATTACCAGATGATGCCAAGATTAGTAGGAGTGGATCTCCAAGCACTTTCAATTACAATGGTAAGGACAAATGTATGTTTCAGGCATCAGTTCTTTGGTTTTGCAAAGAAGGGTGATATTCATAATGTATATATTCATTGTGCATATGTGCAGGCATCGAAACCCTTGAGCAACACTACTATACTGGATGGGTGGTACCCATGGTGCATTCTTGCACCACTTCCAATATACCCTTGACTTGTGGGCCTTTATTGTGATTCGTCCATCGCCTCTTGGATCGAGTACCGATAGTCTTGTCATCAAGTGCATAATAAAAACCTGGTTGAAGTATCGGCTCTATGCAACCCACATGTTCCTAATAGCTGCTGGGTGAGGTAACGTATAAAACCCAATATTGGAGTTGGTTCTCCCCTCCTTTAACCTTTACTTTACAAATAATAATATCCCAAAATTAATCATCTTTACCAGTTGGGAAAGCAATAATGAGCATTAACCTGCAACTAGAGGCAGGTAATCAACAATGTTAGGTGGAGGAGGACGTTAACGTGAAATGGCAAATTGAGGCTGGTCATATATTGGGGGTGAACCCGTCTCTGAAAAACCGCCTCCACTCCTCTCCTAAACAGAGGAGGTGATTAATGATGATATGATAGTTGAGGACTCGGTAAGACATTTCACTTGGACATTGATGCAACGAACTAGCATCGTTCTATCCATGTCCAAGAAGTGTATGTGTTAAAGAACAACTACATTCAATACTTATCCTATTTTAGTTAACTTTTTATTTTTTCATCTCCGAAGGGTTCCACATGGTCTCAAATTTGGTCTCAACTTTAGAGATGGGTCAATTTGATTAATCTGTACCAAATAGATTCTACTCCAGGGTCACACATGATGCTGACATGGCATCCATTGAAATCCACATGATTGGAATATGCAACAATAGCTGACTAAACCTCTACGCCAGCCTACCAATACTGAATAAACCTTCCTACTTTACTATCCAGCCTGGCGCTGTGGCCCAGTTCCGACTTGCTTTCCTTTATGTAAAGCACCATCCCTATTCAAATAAAAACCCAGGTAACATTGTTTTCCACCATTCATATCTGTGAGATGCTTGCTTGACTCATGAGAAATCACATATTATGATTACACTTACCTAATTCTCCCGGACCAAAAATCTCTATCATTTTATGTTATATCTCGGTCCACCTCAAAAAATTTTCCATTGAATCATAGGCCCACCCTTTCCTGATACACGTAAAGCATCATCCTATTCACAGGATAGATCCTTCAGCCGTACTCTAAACATTTTAGGTTTTTGTGCATGTTTTTTAGGAGAAATAGATAGTCAATAGCCACTGTAGCATCTTTCTTTTATCACAACGATAGAAGTTGATCCCATTGTCTAGTAGTGTCAAACTTCCATTGATGGAGTAAGTTACAATAAATAAAATAGTGCCAGTACTTCAATATCAAACATGCTCCTTGTAAAAAGATTTCTACTGATGAACTACTATAGTCATAACAACATTTGCAAGTGTCGCTCATCGGCATATAGACCATCACATATAATCTAGTTCATTGGGATAAAGATAGTGTAACACCCCCCAACCCAACTAAAAAACATCACAACATAGAATACTCTTACCAATTAAAATTTCTGCTATTTAAATAAATTCTTGTAGCTTCCAACTACGAATTACAACCAGATTTAGCTACTGATCAGTACCATTAAATTGATGCATCTACAACATACTAAAATAGATATGAATGCAACTTAATAATTCAACACAACAACATATAAATCATTCTTAAATACACATAGTTCATGCACACTAGTTTAACTCATAAACAAAACACATACACAGATAAAACACTTATATTTTATAATCAATTGTGCAACCAACTACTTGGGACGAATGTTCCACCCAACCATAGACTGATTGTTCCAAATATAAACAACTAGTCACCCCTAATCTAAGGCTAGTAATCACAAAAAGAGGTTGGTCTTTCACTATTCACCCACAACTCATCAAACTCAGAACCCACTAGTATTCTCCTACAACTATCCTGATTTTGCATCAAATCTCTTCCTCTAGAGCTATCCAACCCAAGGAATGTACCCCTTCAACGATATTAGTCCCTAAGGCATCCCATTCATTTATCAGGGTCTCTCTGGCACATGTAACCAATAATATCTCAGCTAGGAACTCAAGGGAACTCACTGCCAAGAAAACTACCAGCAACCAACAACAAACAATTGTTGTTATAGTGAAACTCACAAATGATTTCACTCTTTAGGCTTGATAACCTGTATCTTCAGTCTTCAGCTCCAAATATTCTCTAGAAAAACTCCAACATGCTCTAGAATTCGCCCTCCATTGATGTTCCAACTCCAACCTCTCTTTCTTGCTCATGCACACAAATTTCCTGTATCAAAATTGTTGTTCCTCCCATTGGGATTTCTTTATTCACTCACACAATTCCCCAAGTTGATTGTACTCAACCCCCCATGATCCAAAAAATTATGAGATGTGGCCACTCACACCCACCCTCTTACATGTATTCAATGATTGGCTTTGGCAACACTCAATCGAGAATTAGAAGGTTCATATACCAATATAAAATTTGTGAAAATAGGTTGAATTAACATACATGGGTAATTCCCCCTTGGACCCCTCTTAGGCATTCTCTTAGGCTCTCCCATCTCTTGTGGATTCATTCAACCCCCATCTCTATCCATGTCCCCCTACCAGCTGTCATCACATTTTATTATTAAAACATAGGAATATAATTCACATATTACATCGCTTGGTCGTAGCCACACATTATATCAACATTAATCATTAATTAAACTGGGGATTATAGTGGGGATGTTATAGATAGTGATAGAGATATCCCGAGCATGCAAGAGGGATCTCACTGCATATATATGTTTGTAAGGCCATTTCTAGTTTGAGATGGAGGGAGCAAGTAAATTGATATGAGAGAAGGTCATGCCAAATGAAACAAAGATGGAGAACAAGATTGACACAATAATGCTTTCTTCACTCTATACATCCCTGCATGCACCCCATGTGTAATGTATTTCTTGAATAAGACATTGGAAAATTAAAAAAAACATTTATGGTGCCTCGATATGAGGCCAAATAAGAGTA
>JASDQU010249650.1:1121-16316 GCA_032191745.1 Picea mariana | reverse complement strand
CATCGTTGAAACTTGTCTCACTGATACAAGTTTTGGTATGCCTTGGGTTGTTCTAATAGTGCGGAAAATTATCTTTATAGCTAAGTATCTTTGTATAACAACCTAGTACTTCTTTGTGTTGTTCCAACCAATCCATCCCAATAATCATATCATAAGATCCTAGTGGTAGGATGTTCAAATTTGTCCTTATCCTTTGACCATCTAAGCTGAACTCAAGATCATAAATAAAGTCAACTACTTTTCTTTTAGTACTTATTGCTAGTTGTACAATCCATGATTTTGCATGCTTCAGTTTCTTAATTTTATTCGACTCTACTACATCGGGAGTAATATAACTCAATGTAGCTCGAGGGTCAATTAAAATAGAAATTCAAGTGTCATTGATTGTACCTTCGATTTCTACCACCAAGGGCTGGTTTTTATCTTATCGACCATCTATGGCTACATTTTTCTGATGCAGACTTATGCCCATGTCTCCCATTGTCGAGGCTTCCTGCAAATTGTGAACAACAGTTCTTTTGGCTGTAATTAAACATGGACAACTCCTCCTTAGATGAGTCTCTCCACACTCCCAACACTTTAGTGGCTTGTGGGAGTTGTCCCCAAACTTCTACATTCCCAGGTTTACCAGTTTACATCTACCTTGCGTATTCAGATGATTGGAGTAAAAATCCTTCCTTGGGAAACTTTTTTCTACATTTTGATAAGGAGCTAGCTAGTATCCCTTCTTCTGCTAGATCATTTGATCTTGCTTCCTATCCTTCCAAGTATTGGGAAACTCTACTCATTGTTTATATTTGTCATAGCACATTCGTGCTTTCCTGCATACCTCAGTCAAGGATTTGGGGTTGTCAAACTCAATTCTATCCCGGTAGGCCTATGGTAAATAGCTTAAGAATTGTTGGATTTTTACCTTATCCTCCCGGATGTATGGTATGAACCTTAGTAGTTCCAAAAATTTATTTATAAGGTCCTCCATTGTCATCTATCCGAGTCGTAAATCATAAAATTCTTTTGTCTTCCTTTCATAATAGCTTTCAGAAAGGTATTGTGTCTTGAAATACTTCTTAAATTCAGACCATGCCAACTGTTTCTCCTTTAGGCCCTTGGACAACTTCAGGTCTTTCCACCAAATGCTATCCTTCCCCTTCAGATTGTAGATGGAAATTATGACCTTCATGTTGTTGGAATAGTTGTAGATCTGGAAGTATATTTTGATGTCTAACAACCATGCCTCAACTTCTTCTCCTGTCCTGGATTCTCCATCAAAGGTAACTAGTTTAATCTTTTTAAATTCTCCTTCAAGGTGGTCTACTTGTTTTCTTTTTTTGTCTGGTATAGTTTTGTCCTCAGCTGAAGGTGTCCCTTCAGACAAACTGTCTCCTTTTTATGTTTCCACACCAGAATTCTTGGAGGCCCTTTTGCTGACCTCCTCATCATGGTTATCATCTTTTGGGATTTTCTTGGTTACTATACTACGCAACAGGACTTCATTTATCTCTTGTTGTTCCTGTTGTGATTTCTTTAATTTTCCACTGTCATCCTTGAAAACCTACAGTTCAATAATAAGATTCCTCATTGTTTCCAACACCTCCATGGGTGAGCTTCCATCACTTTTCTATCTTTGATCTCTAGGAGGTCCTTGCTATGGATTCCCTTCCATCATGATTTCTGCACCTTCTTGAGCTGCCATAATCAACACAAAACAAAAGGGCTTTCTATCTCTAACAACAAGATTTATTATTTTTTTCATAAATCGGAATATATACTAAGAAATTAATGTGGCCCTGTTCAGGCCCAGTGTTGTAACTTTTTCTCTGATACCATATGTAATGAACCTCAAATTCACAAAAAAAAATAAAAAATCCTATGATATAATTCAATTTCGTTTAAGCTTAGAAATTAAAAGAAGATAAAATTCATTTCTATCCATAATATCATTTTTACACCAGTCTAGACTAATTTGAAACGAAAAGCTTATGTGGGTAAATTCTTTCCATAATTATATCACTTCCCTTGACTCTCAAACTACTCCAACATACTTCTTTGTATAGGCAATGTCTAAACTCAGGTTGAAGGAACCTTTGATGTTCAGAGAGATAAATCTTAGAAGGGATAACACCTTTGAAGTATTCAAACAGAAGCAAAGATCAAAATCGTCTCGCAGAGGTCAAGTTCAGGTGGAGATCGCTAAGTCATTTTGGCCAGAGATCCTTGAGTAGAGTGAATGAACAGTGAGATTTCTTCATGGGGAAGTACTGAAATCCCGCAAACCATTGGACCTCGTCGATCTGTAGGAAGGTTAAGACTAATCATATTTTAGCGTTCAGAAGCTCAAGAGAAGTAGCAATCGTTGGATGAGAAGAAACAAAATCCATTGATCTTGTGCTTCGAACTTCACTATTTCGGAGTTCGGGGTTTGGAGAAGTAAGGGATTTTGGAATCACTACATCTTGAACTCCTGATTTGCAAAATCTCGAAAGAATCAGGACCATTGATCTCATGCGAAAGGGACAAAAACCCGTTAAGCCCCTTTTCGGCATTTCGGGTCCTAGGAGTTTGAAGGCCTAGAAACATTGCATCTGGAGTCACAAAATCCCAAATCGTGAAACCCTGAAATGTGAAAAGGCTAAGACCTGTTAAGCCCCTTTTTGGCATTTCGGGTACCGAGAGTTTGAAGGGCCTAGAAAAGTTTCCTCCGAAGTCACGAAATCCCAAATCGTGAAACCCCGAAATCTCGAACTCTGAAACTCCGAAGTGTTGGGCCCACATTCCTTTCGTATTTCACAATTCAGCACTTCTTGTTTCATTTTGTTTGTGCATCAAGGGTTCCTAAACCCTGAAATCCCGAACCCCAAAATCATGAAATCCTGAAATGCTGGGTCCTCAGTCTCTTCGCATTTCGTGAATCGGCAAATAGTTTGGTATTTTTTCTCTTGTGTTCGGCTTTTGTAATTGTCGAAACTTGATTGACTTCATCCTTTCACACCATTTGTTATCTAAGGTTTAAACCATTAAATGAAAGTCTAAGTTAATTTTTCGGTACAGGTCCTGATTAAGCGTCTCTGAAATCTTGTGCCTATGGAGCATTACAGTTGCCAAATGTAAAAGGGGTCATTCAAATTCAATTCCCTCAGACTCTTATCAGGTTTGGAAAAAGGGGAAAAAATTTCCCAAGGGTAACTGGAGATTTGGTCCTGGTGGTTACAATATAGCTTTTGCAAAAATTTCTTGTACAACATTGTCCTGTTCGTTAGAGTAAAATGATATATTTGATAACTGATTACAGTTCGGTCTTGTTATGCCCTAAATTTTAAGTACCAGGTTTCTTTCCTTGAAGACAGACCCTGTTTCCAAATGCTAGATGTTGGATCGACTTATGCTAGATCTAAATACTAAATCATTTTATCTCATTTCATCATTCCTTATAATTATTACCAAGGTGGTTTAAATATGCAATAGCGATTATTTAGATTGGATATAATGGTTCGAGTAAAGTTTTGATTCTATGTTTTTCTTCCAGAATAATATATGTATATATATCTATACTTTCTTCATTGTTTAGGCCAAAGGGCTGGTAGGAGTTTTAAATCATGTGTTGCATACAAAAAACTGTAAGGGAAACTGGTGTAATAGTCGGTCTTCCTACCTCAACTACAGATCTGCCTCTACATAGTCTGTTTAATGGAAAAGAAAATGTAGCATAGTTTACAAAAATCAAAATGTTGTTCCTGACATTATCCATACAGTTAGATTAATGAAATTTTAGCATAACTTCCATTCCCCATATGCCAATCTCAACATTGGTTTCACTCAGAAAACAAATAAAAAAGAAAATAGCAGTGAAACTAATTTAGAGGAGTTTTCTTCTAGAATTTAACCATGCATAAATCCTTTTAACTATCATAACTAATAAAAGGCCAATTCTATCGTTCGTTCAAATTTAATAAATACATGACATCAAATATCAAATTATTCGAACAGAAAATGGAAATCATTTCAGTTCCTATTTAACAAATATATTGCATTAGATATAAAATCATTCAAATAGAAAAGGAGTAGAGAAACATATCTGAACCCGATTGTGAGAAGACAAAGGGAACAACCACATTCCTCCCAACCGTAGAATAGGGAAGCCAAATCACTTGCCCAGTTCACCCCCTAGCCTGACCATGAATCGATGGGGGCTAGAACTTTGAAACTCCTCCTCAGCAATGTCCTCCAATTCCAATAGTTATCCTCTTTCCTCACACTTACTCATCAGTGCTCATAACAACAAGGAAAATTTGTTTTAGCAGAGTCCTCTTGCCTCACACTCAATCTGTAGTTTTCATAACAGAAAGAGAGCTCAAAAATCTTTTTCCCCAGCATACTTGGCAGCGTCTTGCCTCCTTTCATATGCTATTTATCAATTTTGACCAGGTCTTTTTCCCTCCATTGGGGATTTTCGCAGCTTTCTAAATCCCTGATTTTCAAGGGCTGCCAATGGCCAAATCTCTGATTTTCCACTTGTAATAACCATCCCAAAGGTAGTTCCCACATGTTCCCCACTCACGGAGTCATGGTCCATTGATTTTAACATGGTTTTTCCATTTTTCCTCCTACAATTAATATAAATATTCTGTTTTTATACAAGTGTCATAGTCAAATAGTTAGTTGAGTCCAATCAGAACTCAGCCCAACACTCATAATAATTAATCACAATTATCAATTTTGAAATTTGGAATTGCCATAAATGAAAAAAAAATTCCAAATTCGAATTTACTAAAAACAGAAATAAATTTCTAGCAAATTTTAATTCCAAAAATATTTTGTTTTGGGGGGATATCATAGGATAGGAATGTAGTGGTGCACGTAGCCATTTTCAAGGTTTGAAAATGCTAAGAAGTTGTTAGAGTCCAAGTGAAAGAATTATTTTTAAGGAGAGCAGTGAGAGGTACCACAATCTTTCCATAATTCTTAACAAACTTGCGATAATAACCTGTTAAACCAAGAAATCCATGCGATCTTTTGAGAGTCTTTGGCTTAGGCCAATCTTTCATAGCTTCAATATTTTTAGGATCCACCCTGACACTGACCTTGCCAATAATGTGACCCAAGTACTCTACTTCTGAGGTGCCAAAAGAAAATTTAGATTGTTTGAGGAAAAGTTGGTGTTGCGACAGTAGATGAAGAATTTCATCCACATGGGAAAGATGAGATTACCAAGTTTTACTATAGATGAGAAGATCATGAAAGAAAAGTATGACAAAATGATAAAGAAAAGGATGGAATAGATGATTCATGAGGATTTAGAAGGTGGAGGGGACATTACACAGGCCAAAGGGCATGACCAAAAACTCATAGTGACCCTTGTGAGTTCGAAAGGAAGTCTTGGGTATGTCAACTTCTTGCATACATATCTGGTGGTATCCATAATCCAGATCAAGTTTAGTGAAGTACTAAGCACCACTCAACTCATCGAAGAGATCATCAATGATAGGAACGGGGAACATTTCCTTGATCTTGAGCATATTGAGGGCACGAAAGTCAAGACACATGCACCAAGTACCCTCTTTCTTAAGTACCATGACCACAGGGGAATAATAAGGGATGGTACTAGGGCGGATAACACTTGGAGAAATTCCTGCACTGTTTTCTCAATTTCATTATTTTGGGAAAAGGGGTGGCGATAAGGGTTAACATTAGGAGGAAGACTGTGATATCCCCCAAAAGTAAAATGTTTTTGGAATTTAAATTTGCTGGAAATTTATTTTCGTTTTTAGTAAATTCGAATTTGGAAAATTTTTGCCAGTTATGGCAATTCCGAATTTCGAATTTGATAATTGTGATTAATTATTATGACTGTTGGGCAGAGCTCTGATTGGACTCAACTAACTATTTGACTATGACACTTGTATAAAAACAAAATATTTATATTAATTGCAGGAGGACAAATGGAACAACCATGTTAAAATAAACTGACCATGACTCCATGAGCAGAGAACATGTTGGAACTACCTTTGGGCTGGTTATTACAAGTGGCAAATCAGAGATTTGTCCATTGACAGCCCCTGAAAATCAGGGATTTAGAAAGCTGCCAAAATCCCATAGGGGGGGGAAAAGTCCTGGGAAAAATTGATAAATAGCATATGAAAGGAGGCAGGACACTGCCAAGTATGATGGGGAAAAATATTTTTGAGCTCTCTTGTTGTTATGAACACTACGGATTGAGTGTGAGGCAAGAGGAGTCTGTTGAAACAAATTTTTCTTGCTATTATGAGCATTGTTGAGTAAGTGTGAGGCAAGAGGATAACTGTTGGAATTAAAGGACATTGCTGAGGAGGAGTTTCCAAGTTAGCCCTGATGGATTCATGGTCAGGCTAGGGGGTAAACTAGCCAAGTGATTTGGCTTCCCTGTTCTACGGTTGGGAGGAACATGGTTGCTCCCTTTGTCTTCTCATGATCGGGTTCAGATATGTTGCTCTACTCCTTTTTTGCTTGAATGATTTCATATCTGATGCAATATATTTGTTAAATAGGAACTGGAATGATTTCCATTTTCTGTTCGAATGATTTGATATCTGATGTCATGTATTTATTAAATATGAACAAACGATAGAATTGGCCTTTTATTATTTAAGATAGTTAAAAGGACTTATGCATGGTTAAATTCTAGAAGAAATCTCCTCTAAATTAGTTTCACTGCTATTTTTCTTTTTTATTTGTTTTCTGAGTGAAACCAATGTTGAGATTGGCATATGGGGAGTGGAAGTTATGCTAAAATTTCATTAATCTAACTATATGGATAATGTTGGGAACAACATTCTGAGTTTTGTAAACTATGCTACATTTTATTTTCCATTAAATAAATTGTGTAGAGGCAGATCTGTACCTGAGGTAAGAAGACTACTACACCAGTTTCCCTTACAGTTTTGTGTATGTAACACGCGATTTAAAACTCCTACTATCCCTTTTCCCTAAAAAATGAAGAAAGTACAGATATATATACATATATTATTCTGAAAGAAAAACAGAGAATCGAAACTTTACTTGGACCATTATATCCAATCTAAATAATTGCTATTGCAGATTTAAACCACCTTGGTAATAATTATAAGAAATGCCAAAATGAGATAAAATGATTTAGAATTTAGATCTAGCATAAGTCGATCCAACATCTAGTGTTTGAAAACAGGGCCTGTCTTCAAGGCAATAACCCTGGTATTTAAAATTTAGGGCATAACGAGACCAAATGGTAATTGACTATCAAATATTTCATTTTACTCTAACGAATAGGACAATCCTGTAGAAGAAATTTCTGCAAAAGTTATACTGTAACCACCAGGACCAAATCCCCAGTTACCCTTGGGAAATTTTTTCCCCTTTTTCCAAACCTGATAAGAGTATGAGGGAATCGAATTTGAATGATCCCTTTTGAATTTGGCAACTGTAATGCTCCATAAGCACAAGAGTTCGGAGACGCTTAATCAAGACCTGTACCGAAAAATTAGCTTAGACTTTTGTTTAATGGTTTAAACCTTAGAGAACAAATGGTGTAAAAGGCCGAAGTCAATCAGGTTTCAGTGATTACAAACACCAAAAACAAAAGACAAAAGAACACACTATTTGCTGAATCATGAAATGCAAAGAGACTGAGGACCCAACATTTCAGGATTTTGAGATTTCGGGGTTTCGGACTTTGGGGTTTACGAACCCCTAATTTTGGGGTTTGGGATTTCAGGGTTTATGAACAAAATGAAACAAGAAGTGTCGAATTGCGAAATGCAAAAGGACTGTGGGTCTAGCACTTCGGAGTTTCGGAGTTCAAGATTTTGGTGTTTTGTGATTCAAGATTTTGCGACTCCAGCGGCAACTTTTCTAGGCCCTTCAAACTCCCAGGACCCAAAATGCCGAAAAGGGGATTAACGAGTCTTAGCCTTTTCACATTTTGGGGTTTCGCGACTTGGTATTTCGCGACTCCAAATGCAACGTTTCTAGGCCTTCGAACTCCCAAGACCAGAAATGCCGAAAAAGGGCTTAACGAGTTTTTGGCCCTTTCGCATGGGATCAATGGTCCCGATTCTTTCAGGATTTTGCAAATCAGGAGTTCGCGATGCAGCGAATCCAAAATCCCTTGCTGCTATAGACCCCGAACTCCAAAATAGCGAAGTTCAATGTGTGAGATCAATGGCTCCTGTTGCTTCTCATCCAACAGTTGTCACTCCTCCTGAGCTTCTGAACACTAAAAGACGATCAATTTTAACCTTCCCATAGATCTACAAGATCCAATGGTTCGTAGGATTTCAGTACTTGCCCACGAAGAAATCTCACCGTTCGTTCACTCTACTCAAGGATCTCTGTCCAAAATGACTTAGCATTCTCCACCTGAACTTGACCTCTATGAGATGATTTTGATCTCTGCCTCTCTTTGAATACTTCAAAGGTCCCATCCCTTCTGAGATTTATCTCTTTGAACATCAAAGGTTCCTTCGACATGAGTTTAGACATTTGCCTATACAAAGAGGTATGTTGGAGTAGTTTGAGAATCAAGGGAGGTGATAGAATTATGGAAGAATTTACCCACATAAGCTTTTCGGTTCAAAGTAATCTAGACTGGTGTAAAAATGACATTATGGATAGAAATGAATTTTACCTTCTCTTAATTTCTAAGCTTAAACGAAATTGAATTATATCATAGGAAATTTTATTTTTATTTTTTTGGGTGAATTTGAGGTTCATTACAAAGACTGCTAGGAACAAGGGGAATGGAATGATCATGAACACCACGAGAAGGAGGAAGGCCCTGAGGGGTGGAAAAAGAAACTTTATGTTTGGAAAGGATAGCTTGGAAGTCAATATGCACAGAGGGTGTCTCAACGGCTTGAATAGAATGGAGTTGAGAAATGATTCTGGAGTGGCCTTTCTTGGGGATATTTTCCATACGTGGGAACTAATGATATCAGGAGAACTAGCTGTGAGACCTTGGAATTGATACTTTTGTCCTTCGTGTTGGAATTGCATGGTTAATTCCTTAAAATCCATAAGAATGGGATGCAAAGTACGTAACCATTCAACACCTAGCACAATGTCACCACCTCCCATGTTGATGAAAAACATATGATATTTTAGTTGGTAATGTCCAATTTGAAGACAAACATTTTCACACCACCCACCACATTTCATGGACCCACCATTGGCTATCATGATTTGAAAATTATTGACAGCACAAATATAGAAATTGGTTTCCTGGGCAATGCAACAATGAATAAAATTGTTGGTGCTACCACTGTCAACAAGGATGATGACCTTCATGTGCTTAATATAGCCAATGATATTGAGCATTTGGGGGCCTGAGAACCCAGTGAGGGCATGCAAGGAAATAAGTGGGTGAACTTCAGGTAGTTTAGTAGGCTCTTGGGTGGAATCAGGAAGGAAGGGTTCTTCAACAAGGGGAGTTGTCACATCCTCTTTAGGAACATCTTCTGAGATGGCCATAAATAGTTTTTGTTCCTTACACTTGTGCCCCAGAAAATATTTTTCATCACAATTATAGAAAAGACCCTTCAATTTGCGTTCAACCATTTCAGCCCTAGTTAGTTTATGGACCTTAAGGGGAGTAACAGGGGGGTTAGGATTAGAGGGTCGAGGGCGAGGAACAAAAGGGTTTTTTTTTTTTTGGGAAAAAACAAATTGGTGGACCTCTTTAGCACGTTGAGTAGCTTCCAACCAAGTGGGAGGGTGGGTCATGAGAAAATGGGATCGAATTTCATCCTTGAGACCACTAATAAAGCATTCATGGAATAATGGATCTGACATGCCCTATGTTCGAAAGGCCAAATGCTCAAAATCAGTGATGAAGTCTTCCACTCTACCTGACTGTTTCAATTTGGTCAAATGACCTAGATAGTGGGTATCAATATCAAAGAATAGATAGAGCTCAACAACAAACTAGTTCCAGGAAATATACCCTTGATGTGAATTTTTGCACCATTTCCATGATTGCCAATGTTTAGGATATAGATAGAGGACACCATAGCGAAGTTTGGCCAACTTGTCAGTAATACCATGCATAGAAAAATAATTCTCCATTTGAGTGACCCAGCCTGTAGGATCAGAGCCATCAAATTTATTGACCTCTACGTGAGGAAGATAGGGTTCACAATGAAAGGAGTTAGAGTGAAAAAGTGGAGACTGAGAGGAATCAACATCATCAGGTTGTGCTGATGAATAAGGACCAGTAGGGTGGTTCAACAATTGATGGACAACAGACTAGAGGGAGGTCAATTGGGTTGTGAGGTTGGATTCCAAGGTGTCAATGCGGGAATTGGTGGAATCTAGTTGAGATGTGAGATGTTTGATGAAGACATGGGCTTGATTGACGAAATTTTGGAGATCTTGGTTGTGAGTGGTGACCATTTGGGGATGGGAAGTGTGGGTAAGGAAAAAGTGGGTGGGTGGGACCACAAAAAAAATACTTAGAAGTGATAGGTACCAAAACGATTAATGCTTGCAGAGAGATATAATGGGATAGGTGGAAAAAGAGGGAGACTGGGAAGGGGTCGAGTCCACTGAAACAAAAAGGATTAAGAATGAAGGGTATGTCTACGATCAGGGAGAAAAGGGGAATCCAATAGAATAGGTCCCAAATAAGTGTGCCGACGAGACCACTATACTTTTTTTTTTTTACTCCTGTGGAGTTATACTACAATGAGGAAATGCCCAAATTCTTAACAGGAAGAAATGTGTAGTAATTTTGTAGCCAGAATGAAAAAGATATTGTATCACAACAATAGACCGTATTGGTTCTATTTATGTTTCCTTCCCAAGGGTTAGGGTATTCAAGGGTTCTACAAACAAGGGTTTTCCCTATGCTATAGCTCTCTAATATAAGTACATGGTCCAACAGTAGTACTCGACCCAATATCTCAAGGCACCAACTAAGGAGGCTAGACCATACCTTTAGTTGTACTACCCAACTACCTAGGTACTATAGAGTATCTTCCCGAGTGTTGTTCTCGGTGGAAATATAACAATCAGGTGGTCAATCAATTTATCTATGCAGGGATTGAGGAGATCTAGGTTGATCTCTATACATGTGTTGTCTGATGTGCTACCACTCGAAGGGGTACCAACAGGGGTTACAAGGGTGGCCAACATATGTGCGCTTAAGTACCACTTGTATTTTCTACATGTATGAATCCCCGACCGTGGGTTTATGTGCATAATACCAAATCTATGTATCTTAAATACGTCGAAGTACTTCTCTACCCTGAAAAAAATTTGACCTACAATTTTTTGCTGAGGAAGGTGCTATGATACCACTTGTAATATTCCAGATATAAAAAAGTATGCAGAACATAAATAAATAGCTAGAAATGGAATATGAACAACAATATAATCAGAACAACATCACAACAATACCAAAATGATTCCAGAAGAACATCAGAAATAGAACTTTGATTACTGAGAGCAATGTTCACTTGTCTCTTCAAGGGGGAAACCTTCACCAGAGGATAGCTCTATTACAATAATATCCAAGACAAAACTTCCCATACCCTAGACTTCTATTTATACTGAATATGTCTATCAAAAGAACAATCTAGAGGAATATCATTCTAGAAGAGGAAGCTTCTATTAGGTCTTCTTACATTGGACTTATTCTTCCTTATTGCTAGGCCTTATTAACATTGACCTTTATTACATGGAAATATATTATTCTACCTACATGAGGGGTTACATCCCTAACATTGAATTTGTAGATGATGCTTGATTAAGATTGCCAACAAGTCTTGATAAAGACGGGAAGAAGAATATTCTATGGGGATTTCTCTTTCTTTTTAAGTTTGTTAAATGATAGTTATTTAAGACCCCTAAAACTTATGTGATTATTAGGTATTGTGGCATGACAGTATATGATGATTATTAGTTATCGCGACATGACAACATACCATGAAAATGAAAGTCATTTCTAGGTAACTTTCAAAATTATGATGCACAATGCTATTATTATTATTATTATTAGTTTTTTTTTCAAAAACTAGTATACATTGGAAATGGGAAATGGGAATTATGTACTAGTTTTGTACTTACTATTTTTTTATAAAAGAAAACTAGAAATGCAGTTATAAATTATGAATTTATTAGTAATTTTACAAAAGAATTCAGCCCATGTTTATAGATCATGTCATGGTTAATAGTTTATTTCATTAATGATTAGGATTAATGAGCATTATATTAATGTACAAGAATAGGATAAACAACGTGGATGAGAAGGGGTAGCCAAAATCACCAATGGCTAAGTGGGGAATAAAAGAAGAAGGTATTCTACATAATACCCGATGAATCTATGGTGTGATAAAGAATTACAAGATAAAATAAAACTAAGATATTATAAGGAAGTGGTTATCTCTAGGCTAAAATAAGAACATAAGAACTAATTCTCACTAGATAGATAGTGATACTAGACATTGGGAAATCCCCAAAACACCATGGTAGGAAAGAATATATGTCACCATTGTGAAAACAAAAATATTTGTCAAAATACTGACTAACCGTATAGGCCATCGAAAGTTTAGTGGTAGGAAAGAATATATGTCACCATTGTGAAATCAAGAGGGTTGAATATGAAAAGAACTTTCTCCTAGACTTTCGCCCAAATCAGATCTCAATTTAAAAATATTTGTCAAAATACCCACTAACCTTCTAAGCCATCTAAAGTTTAGTGATCTTGGAAAGTCCCTCAATACTTTTCAATCATTAAGCTATCATATAACAATGATGATGAGCCTTAACCACCACCACCATCAATCATAATCATTATATATAAATAAAATTTAAGATTTACATTGAAATTTGTATTTGTGGTGGGGGCTAAAATTTTTTTTGTTAATAATTGTAATTTTTTTAATTTTACTTCTTAACTCTATATTAAGTTAGAAATATCCCTCTTACACTCTTGTAAAAAGCATATATTCAAATAATAAGAGACTTAATGTCAATAGTATAAAAATAATTATAGAAACAATTATAAACTTTATGTTGAGTATAGAAATAATTATAAAAAAATCCAAAAAAGTTTTAGATTCAAAAAATTTAATTAAATTACTAGTGATAAAGCCCTTCATTATTATATTTTTAAAAGGATTTAAATTTGAATATAATATGAATTTAGAGAAGACACAATATGAAAAAAGTAGAAGTTGAATATGATTTTGTTTGAATTTGAAAATTCTCATGTAAATATCAATATTATGTGAGAAACATTATTAAAAAGAAGCATTTGATAAAAAAAAAATGTGATTGGAAAAATAATAGTTGTTATTTAATGGTGAGTTTAGTATTTTTAATAAATGAAAAATTTTTTAAAATTAAAAAAAAAATAATAATCACTTTATTATTAAAAAAAAAGTGTAATAATTCTAATTGAACATTATAAAATAATAAAAATTAGAAATTGAGTTAAATTTCTAAATTATTGAAATTATAAATTTACATTATGATTCATTATAGTTTTAAATCATTGATTTAAAAATAAATGTTATGTAAATTCATTAATATAATATTTTGAATAAGTAATATACAAAAATTTCATTAATATAATATTTTTTAATTAAATTACAGACAAAGTAAAAACACAAACACATTTTCAATTTTAACATCTTGATTAATTTAAAAATTTGTATCTTTATTTTAAAATTCATAATAAATTTTTATATCCTTTTTAAATATAAAGAGTTTTGCTTACCCTTCTTTATAAACGTATAAAAATAAGGACCTGTTGTACCCTCAATGGCTGCTATTAAATATATATATTGATAGATTTTTTTTAAATTATAATATTATTAAAATAAATATCATATTTATTTATAAATTATGTATTTCAATATTAAATAATTATTTTTTATAAAAATATGATTTTGTATGTTTCATTATCTTCAAGATTTCAGTAGGTCAATTCATGACAGGTAGATAAACATCTTCATAATCATTGATGCTGCGTTTTTTTGCTACGTTTTTCCTAGACTTAGCAAAAGAAGGAATTTATATTTTTTAAATTAAAGTTTAAAATTTTATTTCCGTTGGATACTAATCATAACACATTTGATGCAACAGTTATAAATGAATAAATGAGTGTAAATTTAAAATCTATGGTTATAGTTTTGTTTCCCAATAGCTCTTTGTTTTCCAACGGCTCTAAAATGATGCCGCCGTAAATAAATAAGTGTAAATTTAAAATTTATAGTTACCGTTTTGTTTCCCAACTGCTATAAAGATGATGCAGCTGTAATATTTACCAGTTCATCTCTCCACGTTTTGTTTATTTCAATCAAATTAAATAATCCACTCCTCTACCTTTTTTGCTCTACTTTTCTTTCTTCACGATGGTATGTGTGGTATGGACTATTAGGGTTAGGAGCTCTCTCCTCTTTTCACTGGAATATTTCTTTCCTGTCAACTGTGTTTTATATCTGCAGGTGTCCATGCAGATATAGATATCAATGATAGCGATGAATTACAAGCGTTGGGATATTTGCTCTATGAGGCCGTCAAAATCGATGTTCCCATTATCTCCTTTAAGCGCATCTCCATTTGTGTTTGTAAGAGCATCGAACACGGTTTGAACGGTGGAAGAGTAGGAGGAGAACATCTCTTCAAGAGAAGAAAAGAGGATCCGCCTTCATCAACGGAAGCACCAACTTCAGAAGGGAAGGCAACCGATTGATGGGAGCGGCCATGATCACCGTTGGAACGCAGCTTCTGGAACGGTGGATGATCACCGTTGGAACGCAGCTTCTGGAACGGTGGAAGAGGAGGAGGTAGCACCTCATCGTGATTTACAACAGCAGATGAGGCGTCTTGATATGTAGCAGCAGAAGGAAAAGAGTGCTCAATACTCTTGACTTGGGCATCAGACGTTGAAGTTGATGAAAAATATCTGTTATAATAATAAAGTTTATCTAAATTTGCCCCGAGGGTGGGAGGGGGGTAAATTTAGATAAACTTTATTATTATAATAATAAAGTTTATCTAAATTTGCCCCCCTTATTATAATAATAAAGTTTATCTAAATTTGCCCCTATCTAAATTTGCCCCCCCTTATTATAATAATAAAGTTTATCTAAATTTGCGCCTCTCTTCCCACCCTCTATATAATAATAAAGTTTATCTAAATTTTCCCCCCCTTATTATAATAATAAAGTTTATCTAAATTTG
>JASDQU010249647.1:0-11504 GCA_032191745.1 Picea mariana | reverse complement strand
ATAGGAGAGAATGAGATGGTTACTTAGATAAGAATGATCCCACAATATCAGAGAATCCAGTACAAGGATAACCATTCGAATGCCAACCCATTCTTCTAGAAGATTCCCTTCTAGAAACATCGAGAATTCATCTTTTTCCATGCTTTAGAGAAGGTTCGCACCCTAGTTATGTTACACAGTGCGAGAAGTTTGCACCCCAGCTTAAGGCAGCCTGCGAGAATGGGTCATTCTCGCACCCTGGGATACTAGCAACCTGCGAACTCTCTTCAAAAATGAGTTTTCTGGGAAGAGATGATTGTCAATTTTCTCAGGAGAAAGTTCTTATGAGAAGCCTGAGTACACCATCATCAATACATCATCATGATGACCAAAATCATGGGTAATAGAATGCCCCCCAAAGTATGAGGCCGGAACTAGTGACAGCCGAAAGACTTTGTAAGCTGCATGTGTGTGTCGAAAACCAGGAGTGCACCTAATCAGAAACCTGCGAACACCCAAACATCTACAAAATATCATATATACCAATTCTGAGGTAGGCATTCCCATACTCAGATCACAGACGGATGACATTGTAGACATAGGTCATGGCCACCAATCATACACTGTGGATCCATGCCGTCAAAATATAGCATAGCCACTAGGAATACACTGTGGATTTATGTGAGAAATTTCAAATTAAGACGACATAGCCACGAGACATACACAATGGATGTATGTGTCACAAATTATACATACTCCATCACAACCTGGACAAAGAGATGATATCCAGGGTCTTCGATCTCGTTGCCCAAAAGTACGAATCTAACCATGTGATTACATGTGTTGAAGTCGAACATGGCAGAAACCACTTGATTACCGGTCATTGATGAAATCGTTAACAAGTGCGAGGGAAATCACCACTGATGTCAATGAATCCCAAGGTGCTCTAGTACAATCCATCGAGTGTGAATGAATGAGTTGAAGTCGAACATCCGATGGAATATTTCGATGAGGGGTCAATGAGGTAAATCCACTGTCGAAAGCGAGGAACCTGCCATTGAGGCATGCAAGTTCCAAGGTACCAAAGAATTTCTAAGTCTTGTTTCTGGATAATGAGCTAAAGTCGATGGAACACAACTCATCACAGGAGGGCCTTGATGTATCCCCAATCAATGACACAAAATGAGTAACAGATTTTGAAGGTGAAATAGAGTATGATGTAAGTTGGACTGGACACAGGGAAGACCGACACAGAGAGAATGGACAACTGCAGATGGCTGACTCAAAAGAGGTTTCAGATGGACTTCTCTTGAACATATGAATGACACGACCAATGATTTGGCAGCATTGACTCAAAGATGACACAGGGAATGACCTTGTAGCAAATCGAATGAGAGACAAATGGATTTCCCAAACCGACTTCAAATATAATGAATAGGGGGTGTCATGTTCAAGAGTGACACTTACTGCCAATCAATACGAAGATGATAACATATCCCTTTCCCAAATCCCCCCCCACCATTTCTGGCGAGTACCTCTTTATTTTTACACAAGCTTGAGGAGGATAACATATGCTTGTTGATATGAGCTTATCCTTCAGATAAGTCCTTCAGAGTATGTTTAACGAACCCTAAGAAGGAGTGGTTCGGTCCCATTACGGGTCTGTCGATGTTTGTTTAACGAGTCCAAAGATAGAAAACTTGAAGGTTTTTCATGATTATAGAGTCTAGAAAAACACTTAAAAGAGAACTCTCTCAGTTCCTTTTTCGTAAAATAGTCCGACGAGACCGAAAAAGAGATAAATTATCGCTCACCAGATGCTTTCTTCAGATACTTTATCGAGCATGAAAATAGCAAGGTCGCTTGGCTATCTTTTCATCTTTAGAGAGTCTGAAAAGAGATTAAAGAGGACTCCAGGGGGGTTCCTTTTTCATATAACCTTGTTGAGCTCGAAAAAGTGATAAAAGTATGCTCAATCGCGTTCTCATGTATTTTCGAGCCCGAGAACGGACAAAGACCATGCTCAAGGTTTTATACAAAAACCATAAAAAACAATCAAAACATGCGATGGAAAAAGAAAAATTATGTTTGCATCCCTGTATATGAACATCGAAGTCATTACGCCTGCAAAAGTTACACTCAAAAGGGAATTAGGAATTAGGGTTTAATAAATAAATAATTATAAAAAACCAAATAACATGGTAAAAGTAAATAAAAAGGAGTAAAACTCTTTTTACCATATCATTTTCACTTTTCCACTATTTGAGCCCCAAAAACCCCTCTTTTACCCTCGAAGTTTGTCATCAGATTGCGGGAGTTAGGAGCATCCATTCGTCGAGCCATTAGCAACAGTGAGGTAGGCTCTTTGTCCTCTACTCTTTCATGGTTTAATTTTGCATTTTCACTGGTTAAAATTCATTTTTTGAGTTCGTTTTGTGAGCCCTACTTGTGCTCAGCGATTCTCGTAGGTGGGCTACACGGGACCTACGAGAATGGGTCATTCTCGCAGGTGAGCCCACAGTATCCTGCGAGGTTCTCGCACTGTTCCTAAAGGGCACCTGCGAGAACCGCAAAGCACAAAAGTTTTTTAAAAAATTACTCAATGAAAGAGAACCAATTCATGAATAGAGTTGCTAATCCTCTTTTTGTGCTTCTTATGCAGGTAATTGGCCATCAAAATGGTCCTTGAATGGCACGAAAGGGAGCACGAAGAAGACAATGCCATTGCCAGAAATCATCCACCCACTATTACTGCTTTAAGAAACTGTGTCCTTCTGAAGTACTTTCGTATCCCGGGCATGAGGGCCCAAGTCAGGTTATTAGAGTACCTGGTACATATGTGGGATCCCTATGAGCAGGTATTTCATGTGGGGGTCCACACACTATCCTTAGATATTGAGGACATTTACTTCTTGACTGGACTGTCACGGCGTGGGCACTACGTGAGCCTGACTGGTAGCAGAGGTGGTGGGCTACCCATGAGTGAGTACTGCCACTTACACTGTGTTCTCGAGGCAGAGAGGAAGAAAGGAAAAGTAGCTATTTGGGGGGTACAGGATTTGACCCTCCATACTATCTTGTTCACCATAGCTCGGATGGCTGGGAGTTCCGCTCCTCACATGGTGCTATAGAGTTACTTCCAGTATACCATAGAGTGTACTGAACCTCAGGTTTTCAACTGGGCAGATGCAGTGCTGCGTAGTATGAAAAAGCAGTTGACCAAATGAAGACGAGGCGACCTGAAGAAATTCGGGTACGGATCTTTGTTAGTGTCCTTCTTCCTTGAGAGGTTTCCATTACTGAGGCTGCAGGTTGAGTAGAATTTACCGGCTCCCAGGGATCCAAGGATGCTGAGATGGTGTCGGCTCATGGCCCGGCACGTAGCTAGACCGATCATCAAGTATGATGATACCTTCTTTGACTGGCTTCAACCACAGATGTTGATGGTTGATGATTATGCTTATGCTAGGTTGGATTTCTGAGGAGATCCGGACTTAGTACTACCAGAGGATGCTCAGTGGGGGGAACTTGGTAAGAAGTACACCCACTTTTTCCTTTTTTAAAATGTTTTTGTGAATTTTTATCATATGCAAATGTTTTTTACATGTTCGTTCAAAGACTAAATACAAAATTCATTTTTGATGACACATATGTTGGACCTTACCGACCTCCTGGTACTTCTCCCATTCAGCGACGAGGAGAGGTAGTGCTAGCGCCACAATATGCCGAGGATTATCAAGTAGTGGAACAAAACCTAGAGGGCTTGACCGCAGATATTCCAGACATGCCTCTTGAAGAGGTTCCATGATGCGATCAACGTCATACAGTAGGGGTGTCAGGGTCCATGAGTCGACTGCTCCGTAGGGTTGCTCAGGAAGTCGTGTGTTATCGTGAACGTCATCCATGACGTCACTTTGTAGAAGCTATGAGATTCAAATTTTGATATTTTGGTCTTTGGAGAAAAAACTTTTTGTAAAAAACTCTTTTGATCGTTATATATACAGACGGCTTCTACCGGTTTATCATGTGTTGTGTGAACATTGATGTGATTGATTTACAAATGATCCAAATGTCTATCTAATACATAGTTAGCCAATGCATCAGTTAATGTATTTAGACATCTAGGAATATGTTGATATTCAATGTAATCAAAATAACGTTCCAAGAGGAGAATTCGCAAATACACCCGTAACAAAGTAGGACTTCGAATAGTATAGACATTACTTAACTGTAGTACTGCAAGCTGGGAATTGAGTCGCACAACCAAATGATGGATTCCGAGCGAGATAACATCAAGCAATAATTCAATAACAACGCTATACTCTGCAATGTTGTTGGTCGCACCACTGAGACACACACCTCATAAGGAGACAAGTTCATTTGTAGGGGCGTAAATTTCCCATGCAGCGGAAGCAAGGTTCTGAGTACTACGGCTAGCGCCATCAGCAAAGCCAATATAGGGTAGCGAAGACTCCGACATCTGGAAATCAAACACAACGTCACATAAGGGCAGAGACCAGATAACGACAAAAGCAAGCTATAGTAACACACAAGAAGTATGATACATTAAAAATACAAGTACTCGTGCATAGATAATGCATAGTACTTCTTCAAGTACAACACATTCCTAGGTTCACTCAAAGGGATACCATCATAATCTACCAACTCATAAGCTCCTTTTTCCAAAACTCGTCGAACGATATAAGGACCTCGTCACATGGCTTCGAATTTCCCAGCTCCTAACATATCTCGATCTTGTTCATAGAGGAGAACAAGATCTCCTTTAGAGAAAACGTGAGGCTTGACATGTTTGTCGTATTGGGCCTTGACACGCTTTTTCTGAGCTTCTATGACTAGGGTGGCATCACGTCGAGTTTCGTCTAATCGCATAAGATACAATAGACGTTCTTCCTCAGCAGAAGTGTTGGGTAGGGATTCAACAACTAGTTTTAAAGAGGGTATCTCGCATTCAATTGAGAGAATGGATTCCAAACCATAGACTAACCGGAAAGGTGTAAACCTAGTAGCAGATTTGACGGATGTGCGTTAAGCCCACAATGTCGAAAACAACATTGTGTGCCAACTTGTTTTGTGAATCCCTATCATTCGTTGGAGCATAGTTATGAGAACTTTGTTAATCACTTCGACTTGGCCGTTGGCTTGTGGGTAATAGGGCGTTGAGTTATCATGGTGAAGACCCAACTTTTCAGTAAGTTCAGACATCATGAAGTTTCTGAAGTGGCTACCGTGATTAGTGATGATAGCTTGGGGAACACAAAAATGAGCTATGATGGGATTAAAAATGAATAATGCTGCGGTATTTCTAGTGTTGTCAAATGTCGGCATCGCCTCGACCCATTTCGTAAAGTAATCGACGGCTACAATAATGTAACCATGCTCCTCGATCGAGTGAGGGTGACATGTCATGAAATTGATGCCCCATTTTGCAAAGGGACCAACTGAGACCACATGATGAAGAGGAGCGATATGTGACCATATTTTGTGATTATAGGTCTGGCAGGCAGGGCATTTTTGAACGACGATTATGCATTCGTTAAATAAAGAAGGCCAAAAATACCCTGCTCGTAAGATCTTTTGGGCAGTAGCATACCCAGACATATGACCACTACATGCTCCAGAATGGTAGTCATTCAGATCTTTCTCGGCTTCGTCAAACATTAGGCAACGTCGAAAAACAGAGTCAATCCCCCGACAATAAAGAGTATCCCCGAGGATAATGTATTGACGGGCTTGATAGCATATGCGACGTCGGTTAGTACTAGACAAAGATGGCCGAAAAGTCTGGGTTTGGAGATATATAATGATATCACCATACCAAAGATCATCAGTGCTGATAAGAAAAANCTTCTACTGTTTTCATTTCAGAATGGGGAAAGTCGCATATCAACTCAACAAAAACTAAGGGCTTCTTAGACTTGGCGTGTTCGAGTTCCAAGTCAAAATCCTGGAGTATCACAATCCATTTGGAGTATTTTCCCCCTAGCAATTGACGGGTGAGAATGTGTTGCATAGGGTTGCAATGAGAAATCACTATAGTCTTGCGTGAGAGGATATAGTGCTAGAAGCGTTGGATGGCTTGGACGGAAACCAAGGCCAATTTCTTGTCATGTAAATACTTGATTTCAGTAGGCGTTAGACTTTGACTCAAGTAGTAGATAACATGTTCGTCATTAGCGTCATCCTCTTGGACGAGAACCATACCAATGGTGTAATACGAGGCAGTAAGGTAGAGGAAATAATCACGACTGTAATCGGGGGGAAAGAGAAGCGGAGCACATGTTAGGGACAATTTCAAAGCTTCAAAAGCATTGTTGGCGATGGTATCCCAGATGAACTCTGAACCCTTTTTGAGGAGCCGCGTAAATCCATGAGTTATCTTGGCATAATTTGGGATAAAACAACGAAGAAAGTTTGCTTTCCCTTGCAAACTTTGTAACTGGCGAAGAGTAGAAGGAGGAGGGAGATTAAGGATCGCCTCAACCTTTAAAGGATCCACCCAGATCCCTTGACGCAAAACGATAAAACCTAGAAGACGGCCGGATTACACGCAAAAAACGCACTTATGAGGATTCAAACATATATGGTAGAACCGATAGCGAATGAAAATGGCTCGGAGGTGGGTTGGGTGATCGACTCGGCGCATTGAATGAGCGAGTAAATCGTCCAAATATGGTTGAACGATGTGCTTGATATCTTGGAAAGCATAAGACATAGCACGTTGAAATGTTGCGCCAGCGTTCTTGAGATCGAAAGGAAGTTTTCGATAGGCAAAAGTACCCCAAGGACAAATAAAAGCAGTTTTATGTTGATCCTCGGGAACAATGTTGATTTGATTATACCCAGAGAAACCATCCATGAGAGAGAAGATTTCACTTCCGACGCAATCGTCGACAATCTGATCGACGAAGGGAGTAGGAAAGTTGTCTTTGGGACGAGATTTGTTGATATCCCTATAATCAACGCATACACGAATGGTGCCTTGTTTCTTGTCAATCAGGACAAGATTGGAAACCCAGTCTGTGAGAGCCACCGGATAAATAAAGCCAACTTTCAGAAGTTTCTCAACTTCAAGCTTGATAGTAGCCACTTTACATGGGTGAATTGGACGAAGGCATTTCCAGACGGGTTTAGCATCGGGGTATGTATTTACCTCATGTATCACAATCTCAGGGTCGAGACCCGACATTTCTTCGTAGCTCCAGGTGAAGATGTCATGAAACTCTTTGAAAAGGGATGTGTAGGTGACGATTTCGTCAGAAGAACACGAAGATCTGATATGGACATTTTTGACAATCCCAGGTTTGATGGATATGTCAAGGGGAATAGTGGGCGAGATATTGGTTAAGTTCCCTTCGAAAAACACATCTGTGTAGACTCGGGAATGGTGGATATGACAACAACGGTCGATGGAGTCGAGATCCATTGGTAGTTCTCAATGGTATGTTGCTCCAGAAAGAGGATGGAACGATGATGCCCATCGTCCCAAGGGGTGTCCTCCATGACAGACATGATCATCTCGTCAGTGGGAAAAATGACACGAAAAGGATCGAGAGACAACTCACTAAGAGAGGGAGTAGAAGGTGTTGCTGATTGAATGGCCTGATAGGCGGATTTAACCGGACTGAACGACATTGCGTCGCCGTAATGAAGATGATCTCCAGGGTCAGGTACTATCCAGGGGTTGTGAGATGTGGGAAGTTTGTGAGACGAGGTGGAGATCATGTTGATGGAAGCAGCATATGAGCATGGAACATTGGGCGGTGTGATGGGGAAAGTACCCATTAACGAAGAGTCTTTTAGAAGGCCTACACCGACGTTCTCATAACCCGGTGGGGTTTTAGCAATAAACGGTACGTTGCCAGTATGGGTATCAGAATTAAAGAAGGCTAGTTGGTCGACGATAACAACCTTTCCTCGATGAGGGAAATGTACTACATGGAAAAGGGTCGACACAACTGCGTGCATGGAATCGATCCAGCTGCGGCCAAGCAAAAGATTTTAATCAAGGGGAGCGTCAAAGACTTCCACTTCGACTTGGACCGTTTTTCCTTCTAACGTGATGGGCAATGAAGGAAGGACACCGTAGGGATTAAAATCGGAGCCATTGAAGGATTTAAGAGTGTTCTGGGATTCATTCAAAGAAGGAGAGCCAATGGCTTTCCAGCAAGCAAAAGACATAACACATGTCGAGGCACCCTCATCAATAACGGTTCGACAAATGTTTTTGTCAGAGACAACCACTTGGATCTGGAACGTGAGTTGAGGGGGTAACCTTGGAATGTGATATTCCAAGTCAAAGATTATTAAATTCGTATCCATCGGATCAATTCCATCGATAGCTTTCAACAGTGCCTTTCATTGTGTGGGACAAGTCAGAAGGACTTCGAGGGCTGACATCGCAGAAGGTGCTTGAGCCAGATATTCAACAATGCTGTAGTTCTGGGTAGCATGAGCATGAGGATTGAAAGATGATTTCTGAACGATGCCCTTTTGGGGGGGTCGCAGAACTGTGTTGAGGCTCGATTGTTTGATATGAAGAGGACCGTTGGTAGGTGGAGTCACGGGGGAGGGTTGTATCGAGGAAGGTGGTAGATAATCAACCTTCTCTTTAGAGGGAGAATAATCTTTGGATCGAGTAGTAAGTGCAACGTCGCTCTGCTTTGAATCGCCAACACACATCAAAACATAGGATGTAGTAGAAGATGAGGGTTGGTCATGAATGACCAACTGAGCCTGTTGTTGAGACGGGAAGGGTTGGGACAAAACGACTGGTGTAGGTGGTTTTGGAGTTCCTTGAAGGAACTTAGTGACCTCGGCATGTCATGGACAATCCTTTGTGTAGTGATCATCACCACAGATAAGACAAGGGTATCGTGGTTTGCGCTTATCCCGATCATGAACAGGGGTAGTTTTGGTTTGCTCTGCCTGAGAAGTATTTTTACCCTCCTTATTCTTACCCCTTCCCTTTTTAGATTTGTTTTTACCCACTGGGGTAGATTGGACTGCATTTACCTCAGAAGTCTTTCCGGTGGGAGGGGTAGGAGATGGAGCATTTTGAACATTAGAAGAAGCAGGTTTGGGGTTTGTGCTTGAAGCGGAATGTGGTTGGGCCTGGAAGGTGCCAATCACACCGTCGGCTGCATGAGAAATAGATGGAGTAGTTGAAGTGATGGAAGTAGAAGGATGAGGTAAGTCAGGTAGTAAGTTGTAAAGGGTACCCGTTTGTGAGTAAATAAGGTCAAGATATTGAGCACGACTTATAGCCTGCTCTTCCATGACTACTCCACCCATGGCAATGTCACGACTGATGTCATTCACAAATGATTTTGTGAACCACTCTGCCAGCAACTGATCGGGGAGATCAAGTTTAATGAGACGTCATCTCCTTCTCCACTCATGGATGTGATTGGATATATGAGTGGCTTTGTTCTGTTTGAAGGAAGTCAAAATCTTAGTCCCCGTGTCATAACGAATCAGTAACTGGTAGTGTGTGAGGAAAGCCATGGCTAGGGTGTTGAAGTCAGAGAAGAAACCTCGTGGCAATTCTATATACCACTTCGCAGCAGAACCTGTGAGGGTTTGTTGAAAAATATGTAAACGAATAGAGTCATCCATCAACGAGTTGGATGAACACCATAGGTGAAAATTCATAACGTGATTGTTTGGGTCCTCTCCCGCTTTGCCGTCGAATTTAGGAATGTTTGATGGTAGCTTGGCTGGTATAGTAGGCCATTGGGGAGAGTGACGAATTGGATCATTTAAAATCCTGGACAAATCAGGAATATCCAAAGTGGCTATAAAGGGTAACTGTCGATTCACCTGCGGGTACTAAGGAAGCCTTGTCGGAAAACCAGTAGGACCATAAGCAGTCTGCATATAATGTGAAGACCTAGGCAGATTCAGTGGTGGTTGGAGAGGATAGTAGCTCATAGGATTATACCCTAGAACAGGGACTTGAGTTTGATCATTTCCCCCCCAAATAGGATTGAACAAACCTGGATATGGTTGGCCCATACTAGGGGGTATTACAGATGCAACTAGGAATTGCTGCCCCCCAGTCGATTGAGGAGGATGTTGTATCAACTAATTCCAATACTGGGCCAAGGAGGGAGGTATGTTTTTCCCATAAGGTGGGGTCGGTCCTCCCATCGAAGGTGGTGTTCCAATTGGGGGAAATGTTCCAATTGGGGGTTGTGTTCCAATTGGGATTTGTGTTCCAAAATGAATTTTCCCACTGAGAGGGGGTTGAGTCATACCACCTTGGTGAAATTGTCCACCAACCGGAAACTGGTAATTTGGAGTGAATAACGGAATAGTGCCACTAGGATTAAGACTGACAGTGGAAGACAAAGAAGGTCCTCCAAAGGGAAATTGAGGGAGTGTTGGAATAAAACCAGAAAGAGAGTGCCCAGAAGAAGAAGGACCACTAGGAGATCCGAATGGAGTTTGCGCAGGAGTAGGAATGGAAGCATTCAATGCACGATATCCGGGTGGTAGTGTCAGAGTGATATTGTGCGTTCACGGTGTGTTGATGGGAGCAAGACTAACCGCAGTAAACCCGGTTGGAACACTTGTAGTATCTTTGAGATGGGCCATTTCGACGAGACGGTAAAGTGATAGGAGGTAGTCAATGGTACTGTCTCTGGACTAGAGATTTCGAAAATCACAGGTGGGTTGATTTCGAAAATCAAAGGTGAACCTGGACCAAAAAGGTCCCGTCGGAAAACACCTGTAGACCAAAAAAGATTTTGGCCTTCTATGCCTAGAAAGGGTCCAACTGGTGGTCCATAAGACGTAACAACTAAGTCTCTGGAAGAATTCAGTCGCATAAATGGTCGCTCAGAATCACGATGAAGTCGAAAGTCCTCTCGAGTATTTGTAATTCAAAAATGTTCTAGAGAGTCAGTTCGTTCCACTTGTGGTGTGGTGACGACTGTGACTTCACTTTGCCGAGGAGAGCCCTCAGGTGTACTTGTAGGCAAGGGTTGAGAACCATCTAGATGCTCTGGATATAAACCCTGCATTCTACGTGAATGACGTGGAGGAGCTATTGTAAACGAGTGAAAAACTTCACAAAGAAAATCTTATGGTCAACTTCGATAAATAAACAACAAACGCTAGTAAACAAAATCTAGGAAGCAATCACCAAGAAAACAAGAGCTTCTAATTCCAAAGCCACTAGTTGGTGATGAAATCCAACGTCGCAACAACGAGACGAGAAGGGGCTGGGCTAGGGTGGAAAAGTTATGCTGACGACCTTCTTAACGGACTTACACCTTGGTGCAAGCTCCCACACATAATCATGGGTATACCCTCCAAGGAGCCTAAGTGAGTTTGGTCAATGTCAATTCCAGGTACCGTGAAGAATTTCCCCTTCACAGTCACCTCGTGTAAGAACCTAGAAAGATAGGCCACTAAGGTTACCACCAACAACAATAAAGCCTGGGGGGACAATCGACAGTCTGATCCACACACAAAGGCAGGGTATCTAGTCCGCAATCAAC
>JASDQU010249644.1:91-15505 GCA_032191745.1 Picea mariana | reverse complement strand
GTCAAATTTGTCATTATGAATACTTCCCTAGTTAAGAGGGAGTGTTGAATTTTGTAACTATGGTCAGTCTTCATAATGTGAAAAGTGAAAATTTGTGTTTTTTGGGGAGGCCTGGTTTATATAGCCTTGATCCGTAGGATCTTTTAAATGACTATGGTTGAGTTATAATTTTGCATGCATTAATTAACCATTTGAGAACTTAGTGAAAGAATGAGGAAAGAAGAAGAATTATAACAGCCATATACACATTTACAGATCTGAAATGAAAGACTAAACAACAAACCATAACACGCAGATTGATAACGGAGTTCGGCACAACTTTTGCCTACGTCTCTGGGCCTTTTCTCTGTGGGGGAGGCTTCTTTATTTCTGTTCAAATGCTCAAAATTACATCGCTGCAATGCCAAATGGCTACAAGACTGATCCGGTCTTGTTCGTCCATATCTCTAGAACCCTGCAAAGAAAACGGCACGCAAAACGGATGTCCCAAGCTCCCAGAAATGGTCCGACAACGTCTCCTCCTCAAAAGCTTATCTGCATCAAACTGACTTTGGCTTGGCTTTTCTCCAGCATAACTCTGCTCTGACTAACTACTCATGGCCTCAACCAGGCCTGGTTTATATAGCCTTGAAGTTGGTTGCTCGGCTCCAACTTCCTCCAAGAATTTGGCTCCTACATCATGCATGACTACTCAGATGGAGTATGGCCAGAAAAATTGATGTTATATAAATGATATGCCATGTGTCAAGATACTGACCAGGTTCTGGCAGGTTGTTGATGTTGATGATGATTTGATATAACCTTTCTATGACATAAGAATGGCCATACTCCTTGGTTTATAAAAGATCCTACGGATCAAGGCTATATAAAATTGGCTCCTTATTTATTCTAAATTGGCCTCCCCAACAAACACAAATTTTCACTTTTCACATTATGAAGACTGACCATAGTTACAAAATTCAACACTCCCTCTTAACTACCCTCTTAACTAGGGAGGTATTCATAATGACAAATTTGACTTGTCTTATTGGCACTTCTTCTGAGAATGTCTACTTGATGTTTCAAACGTCAACACTCCCTCTTAGCGAGGGAAGACATACATAGCCATCATATCTTCATTGGCAATTCTTATGTCATAGAAAGGTTGTATCAAATCATCATCAACATCAACAACCTGCCAGAACCTGGTCAATATCTTGACACATGGCATATCATTTATATAACATCAATTTTTCTAGCCATACTCCATCTGAGTAGTCATGCATGATGTTGAATAATTTAGGTACTGAAACCTACGCATTGAATTGAGTATCTTGCAGTTGTCATGCACTCAACAAAGAGTCCTGTGACTACAAGGACCATTCTTCCTGATCAGGTCGCCATTTGTGCCACAAAAATAATGCCAGTCCTTCCATATGTTGAAATCCACGCCATGGGCTGCAGGGACCATTCTTCTAATCAGATCACTACATGTGCCATAGAGAAAATGTTAGTTTTGTACCAACTTCCCTAATCAAGTCACCATTCGTGCCACAGGGGGCGGACCATTCATCTTGATCAGGTCACCATCTGTACCACAGGAGAATGTCAGTCCTTGATCATTTTCTACAAAAAAATGTCAGTCTGTGATACATCAACAATCTATCCAACATGGACCATTCTCCATAGGGATAATGTCAGTCCAACAACATACTAACTATCCACAATGTAAGAATATCATAACTCCCTCTCAACCAAGGGAGTAGTATCCACAAGCCCCAACTTATCCCTGAAGTATAAAACTTCCCTTTGGACAAGGGCACTGTCTGAATATCTATTATCTACTCATCGATGGAGATGTACTGGAGCTTCACTTCTCCCTTCTAAACTTTATCACATATGTAGTTGTACTTGATCTCAATGTGCTTCGACTTTTCATGGAACACAGGGTTCTCTGAAAGCTTAAGACAACTTTGATTATCACATTATATCATGGCCAAGTCCAACACCTGGTCAAATAGTCCAGAAACCAACTTACAGAGCCATATCATTTCCATATAAGCATCACAAGCTGCAATATACTCCGCCTCTGCAATGTTGAGTGCGACAGACTTGTGTTTCCTGCTAGCCCAAGATATCATAACAAATCCCAAACTGAAACATACATCAGAAGTACTCTTTCTGTCACTTGCACTCCCTGCCCAATTGGAATCCATATATCCCTGCAACTGTACATCACTATTTCAGACATATCTTAAACCATAATTTAGCGTTCCATGCAAATATCTCAAAATGTGTTTTGTTGCTATCCAATGCTCATGTAACGGTTCCACATGGAACAGGCTCAACGTGTTCACATCAGAGCAAATGTCCAGCCCAGTATTAACCAAATACATCAATGATCCAATCAACTTCCGGTACGTGGAGGGGTCTACCATGTCAGAATCAAAGTCTCTCAACCTCTTCAGATTTGTCACCATGGGAGTTGCCATGGCTTTGCAATCCATCGTCCCAAGCTTCTGAAGGATCTTTACAACATACTTCCCTTGACCTAGGGAGATTTCACTTGGCTTCTACCATACTTCTAATCCCAAATATAAATGCATTAAGCCAATATCCTTCATCTCGAACTCAGAGGTCAATTCCCTTTTACATTAATCAATGAGATTTGTTGCCCCTAGAGACTGGAGTAGATATCTCCTCATAGTCAACTCCCTCTTTCTAGGAGAACCTTGGTCCAAAACGATTGTTGCCACACCAACCATGCTTTTGTTCCCTATGTATTTGAAGGATCTCCACTCTAAATGAGAATAAAGTCAAGGAGAACCACCATTCCAACAAAAATGATGAATGTGGGTAAACTGGAATCACGTCATTTATAATCTCCACACCATCACCCTCATATAATAGGACATTTATATTTGACCTTATACAATCAGAGGTACCATGGATTTGGAGGGTGATGAGATGGCCAGTACAATTCCGTCCAACAATATGGAGCAACATTTAGATGAGGTGGCCAAGGAATTTGTTGATCATTACTATAACATGTTTGAAAACAACATGCCCAGCTTGGCTACTTTGTATGTCTCTTCCTCTGCAATGATCTTCGAAGGCTAGAAGATAGAAGGCACCCATAATGTTTCTCTCACGCTTGACAACCTCCCATTCCATGAATGTAAGCATTACATTTCCACCATTGATTGCCAATCCTTTGGAGTACCAAGGGAGATTATCGTTTTTGTGAGTGGTATCCTTCAGCTTCCTGGTGAAGAACACCACCTCCGCCTCAGTCAGGTAATGCAATACAACTTGATTGCTTAGCGCTCAAGTTGGAAGTGTTTTTCAACTCTTCTAAGGAAGTATCCATACATAATGAACGCTGCATAGAATTGCCCCACTTGCAACTTGTTAATTTCAGCAACAATGTTTAAGTCTGACACTGCATTGCAATTTCCCAGAACAAGAGACATATGCTCCTTTATCGTCTCAACAACCTCTATAGAATGGAAAAC
Source organism: Picea mariana (assembly GCA_032191745.1). Taxonomy (NCBI): domain Eukaryota; kingdom Viridiplantae; phylum Streptophyta; class Pinopsida; order Pinales; family Pinaceae; genus Picea; species Picea mariana. The sequence continues at coordinate 12,011 of JASDQU010249644.1, read as the reverse complement.
CTCAAGTTTTGTGTTCTGATTTGGCCATGTATATCTTTCCTTAGCTTTCAATTATGTAATTCTCTTGTATAATACAAGGTCTGTGTTGCTTGTTGAAGGCTTCTCATGCTATGAACCAACACGAGGCACCCCTACAAAAAATAGTTTCTCACCAACTGTTAGTTCTAAAATGTCCGACTTGAAATTGGGGTCGCAGATAGACAATAGATCCATACACATGGTCATTAAATCATGGATACGTTCAGGATTTAACATGCCACACATAGAAAAATAGGTTGTGAGTGGTCTTCGAGGGTACTGGAGGATGCCAATTCCTTGGAATTCCCACTATCATCTACATGAGAAGATTATCCCTTTAGCAACACCTCAAACTTGGAGTGATTAGGCTCTGGTGGATCTGGAGATGAACACACACACATGTTTCTTGTTGAACCATGCCTTGCGGACACCATGATTTCTGGATATTATTCTCACTACTGGATTCGAACCACAACGATTTTCCCATCTCATAAGTGAGGAAACAGGCTCGACCTTTTCTTTTGATAATGATTTTCCTCTTGGCATGTGAAAACATAGAGACCTTGCACAAAGAGTTGGTGGTGGGAGTCGATGTCTTCTGCACGGTCGTCACCTATCTTGGGCTAGCATTCTTTTCCCAATGGGTTTCACAATCTGATCTATTAACTGGATGGTTGCATCACTTTCCCACATCTACTACATTGCCTTCATTATTAAGTTGAAGGATGTAGCGTTGGGCACCCTTCCATAATATTTCAATTGTGCGAACAAATCTAGACTTTCCTACGTTAACCTCCTATAGGTTTTCATTTCCCTTTCATTTCCCCAGGCTCTCTAGTGATGGAGTCAAGCCCAGTCCTTCTCTGATACCATGCTGATTTTTCTAGTGCAATAGATAATAGAACAATATTTCATATGTGAATTACTTGAGTTGCAAATGAGGCAAACTGGCTCCTTATTTATACTAAACCGGCTCCTTATTTATACTAAATTGGCCTCCCCAACAAACACGACCTTTCACTTTTCACATTATGAAGACTGACCATATTTACAAAAATCAACATCTTGCTCCCAAATTTTTGTACATTTGATTAGACCTAGGGGATCTTTTGGTTTACTAAGGGAGTGGGTTCCCTATGCTTAAATTATTTGTAATTTCCTATGTTTTATTCTATAAGAGGTTATATGATAGAGTTGATATTGGAAAATATGTAATTGAATCAAATTGTTTGAGTTGTTTTCGAGAGTTTTGAGTGAGTTAGAGGGATATGAGGATGCTAAGAGATATTAGAGATCTTTGAATGATTTGTGGATCTAGAGATCTTAGGGGATTAATTTAGGAGTGTTGGTTGATAATATTTTGGATCTGAACTAATTCTAGTTCATGATATTTTTGTATAAATGATTGTAAGCCTAAGGGCATATGGGGGCATTAGAAATTAATTAGGCTAGGGAAGAGTGGCCATTAGCAAGGAAATCATGCAAGAGAGTGTGTGAATGTGAAAGGTCATTCAAATACCTCATGTAATTGATATAGGTATTCTAATTAATACAGAAGGGGAAAAATACTCAGGTTCGAATATTATTGAGGAAATATATGTTCATTATATATTTATTATAACCTTTGTGGAAATGGGTGTTGAAAGTCTTTGAAATGTCTGTATAAATTGAGTGGTAGGTCTCTGCATAAATTATGCAATTGCAGGTCTCAGTCAAGTTGCAGGTGGTTTTAGTTGCATTGGAGAAATTGGTTGATTGATCATTGATCCATTTCGTGATAAATGACCCACATTCAATTGTAGGTGTGCAGTTAGAAAAAGGAATTGTGACCGTTGAAGCGAGAGTCAGATGGAAAGCAGACCATTGATTAAGGATTATAGTAAAGTTGTTGGCTATGAGAATTAAGGCATAAGCGCCATCAGATCCTGTTAGATCCATAATAGTTGTTGGATCGAAGCAAAGCATGGGCAGGAGGCATTATTTAAACAGGAATCGTCAGATCAAAGGCGAGAGAATATCAATGGTCAATAGAGGTTTTCGTGATTGAAAGTGCAAGAAGTTTAAAGGTGAGACAAAATTGCAAAAGAACCCATGCCGTCAATGAGGTTTTCTACGTGTCCATTACATATTTTATCACTGGAAGAATGGTTATTGAGGCCACATGTTGTATATGTGATAGGACGTGAACTGTCCATCCCAACAATAGATTAAAACATTATCGTTGATTCTGCCAAGGGTAAAACTATAAACTAAGCACCTTTTTTTTATACGAGGTCACAACCCTCAATCGCATGGATGCAAGCATTGATGGAGTTAGCGCCAAGTACCTAAGTGCTCGATCATGTTCGTCGATTACATGGTGAAGGGTAAGATCTCGGGCTTAGAGAACCTTTTGGGGTTGGCCTATGGTCCTCTGAATTATCACTAAAATTGTTAGCCCTTAGTTATATCATTAGTCACATGAGAGGAAGGTAAGCACCCGATCTAGCTCTCTTGTTATTTATATTAACGCCAATTGGTATCAAGATCCTAGTTCGAGCTCTTAAATCGTATGAATAAATTGAAATGTTTACATATTAGAAAAAAGGGAATTATTTAATCCCCTTTTCATTGGGTTTTAATTTACAGAGAATAATTCAAAGGGAACGAGATCAGAATTGGAAGCTCAATCCATATATGTGATCGAGTAAAGAGTATTGAAATTTCAATCAAGGCACCAATGCTATTAGAGAATCTATGAGGACGTAAGTATTTAGACCAGGTACATTTATTCTGTTAGAGAAGGGATCCTTGAGCATTCTCATTGTAGACTTATTGAGCAACTATGTGAAGAAAAGGTTGCTTAACTATGGGTTAGACTTGGGATAGGTCATCACATCTCTCGTTATGTATCTATAGTTGTCCCCCTCTTTTAAAGTCTTAACCTAATTATCAATTTACTCGTGAATGTGTATACATTATATCTGAAGCCTAAAATTGATGGTGGAATTGGAAAGAATTATGTAGATCCCAAAAGCCAACATGATCCTTAAGCAAGGCAGGTGGCTTGCAGGGAAACACTGACTAGTTCCATTATCTATTTATCCTTATATTAGGTAAACCATAGGGTACCAAATTACCAATTTCCATTATCAATTTATCCATATATCAAGTAGGCTATGCGGTAATGGGTTAGAGAAAGTAATTATCTGGGTTCAAGTTTGAAAATAGGGCTATTAAAAGCCTAAAACATGAAATCTAAGATCAAACTATTTAGAATTTGAAATACCATTACCATCACTCAATTCCCAAACATGCATGATGGCCATGACAATGTGTAGATGTGCTAAAATTACAATCATAAATGCGAGTTAATTGATGAGGAGAGTTAATAGGATAAAGATAGTTAATAGTCTTATACATACTTGTCAGGTGTCCCACGCAGTTTGCACCAGTGCTTTAACACACACACACACACACACACACACACACACACACACACACACACAGAGAGTGCGTCGGTATTCTGATGTCCCATTCGTCTAACTTTTGACACTTTTCCGACGATAGAAAATGTCATAGATATGGAAAATTCGTCGATGCATAGTTTCTGGCATCAGAATTACGATGACGTCTCCTATCGTCATTTAAGGTCTAAAAAATGTCTAGTCGCCTCTATTGCGACGACATTTTTCGTCGTAGTAGAGACGACATGTAAACCATACGTTGTCGTCGGAAGTGAGACAGAAAAACATTCGTTGGAATCGAGACGGTACCAGAAACGACGTTTGGAGGGGCCAATGTTTGTCGTGATCTCGACAACATCATGTCAGAATTATGTTGAAAGGGTCGTCGAAATATGACCCAAATTTACTAGTGTTAGCACAACTTAAGGTTCCAAACAACTTATTGAATAACAACATGGGAAGGGAAAATGTACTTGATGCCCAAAATATATATTTTGAGGGATATCCCTAGCAACAAAAACCTAGAAAGGATGTGGTGTCTTATCCAAATATCAATCTAGACATTTTGGCAAAAGTTAAGACTGCTCTTAAAGTAGTTTGATTGAGAAAAAAATTAACAAATAAACTCATTTAAGTGAACTTGAAGTAGGTGGAGTAACAAAGAAACTAGATATGCATCTTTCCTCAAGAGGATTGGAAGTAAAGTGGTCTTTAATTCTTCTATAGGTCAAGTTCATTCTCCTAGCGTTATATCACATTTCTTTGTTATGGGAAATGATCATAGAGAACAACCTCCCATTCATTACGTTGAAAAGAAAAAAATAGACAATATTATGGGAATATGTTTCTTGCGGGGAATATTACCATTTAAGATTGTAAAAAACTCTACAAGGTAATATTACATGTTGTTTTTTGTTATTGATCTTGTGAAGCCCCTACTTGCAATGAAAGGGGGTCAATTATTTTAAAAATAATAATAATATTGTTTTTGATACATGAGAGGATTCTATTAAATTACAAAATAACACTAGTTGGATAGTTATTTGAAGTGGTTGGATTGATGGGAAAGGCATGATCCTTTAAATTGTGAAACCTTTTTTGAGGAAAAATGAGGAATGCACTTTTGACTTAGTTCTTGGTAGTGTACCTCCTTGTTGAAGTGTAAACCATGTGAAATAGGTTGTTGCAAGCCTATAAGGGTGAGAACTAGAGCACAACAAAGTGTTTTGCATTAACATATAACACTTAATAATGTTTATGAGTCATTAATATGGATGTCACTTTATCTTAGATATTTCTTTCCATTGGAAATAAATCCTTAAGAAACTCCTGAGCACTTCTCCCCAGTTCGAGGGTGGTACTCCCTGTAAAGCAAGCAATGTAAACTTAGCTCACCTAGTCTCATGGGAATCAAATTGTTGTCCTATAATGCATTAGATTACCAACAACATCCTAGCAATAGTGGCACCAATTAAGTGGGATAACCGTTGGGGCTATTGAAAATGTTTGAAAATTTCTCATCCCACCCTCAAGCAACTAACTGAGAGTAAAATTATTGGCAGTGCAATCAACCCATGAGGGACAAATATGTCATGGGAAGGAATTGGACCTAGGTGGGGAGGATAACAACTTCTCTTCCTAACCACCCAAGATAGACTCAAATATACTTTATATTAGTATGTGACCACATGTAACATTTAAATGTTAAGGTAAACCACCCTAACTACGTAAAAATATTATAAATGTGTAAAGTGAAACATAATAAGTATATGAGATATGAGAAATTCCCTACATGGTATCACAACAATACTTGTTTATATGAGTCTATGAATATTATTGCTGGAGTATTCTCAATATTTTGTGTGGATCCCAAGAGTTAAGAGAGACCAAATAATATAGAAAATGAATTTGTCATGAAATTAAAAGAGAATACATTTTTTTTTAGTTTAATTGGAATTTAAATTATATACAAAGTAATATTTACTAAAATCATATTCATATATATATTTAATTTAATTGGGATTTAAATTATAGACAAAGTAATATTATATTAGTGACAATAAAAATAAAAAGGTAAAGGGTATATACCATGTGAAATATTGGAGAGCCATGGGAGACTTGCATGATAAATATTAGAATTATGACAATGTCATAAATATTTAACAATATCACCATAAAAATCAGGAGGAGAAGAAGAAGAAGAGTACACAATGAAAGACAATTTTATTTAATAATAGTTTTCCAGGCAAACAAACCAGCCACATATTGTGGTGAGTGATAAACTCACATCAAAATTATATCATATCAAAACATGGCCATGCTACATCACATTCATATTGCTCAACATTGGCAGTAGATCTACATTTAACATTTTTTAAAAGATAAAATGTACTCAATAGTACAAAATGATTTAATGATTCCAACGACGTCTTGTCGATCAACTTTGCGGCAGTGCTATATTTTAGTTTGCCACATCGTCAGATAGATCCGTTTAAGGGTGAGAGTGTCAGAATTATATTCCGACAAAGAACAATCAGTCTCATCTGACATTAGTGGCTACAAGAGCTTTTTGATTGAACGAAGCTTTTTGATACAATTTCTTTTTAGCTGTTAGAGGAGGAGCTTTTTTATTCAACGAAGCTTTTTGATACAATTCCTTTGGAATTGTAGCCGTTTATACTGTTTGTTGTATATGCCTGTGCGTGGACACATTCAACATACAATAGAAGAAGGCCGCATCGGAGGCGTAGGAAATGAAGGTTTGGGGTGCATACACAATGTTCTTCTTTTTGTAGAATCCAACGCGGTGATGGTTGGAGACTCTGTATGTTGTCGACGTTCATCTTCAATTCAATTTTAAGCACATAATTTGTTCAATTGAGGATTGAAATTCTTGGGTGTGTAATGCATAATTTCTTTAGAATCTTAAACCCTTTGGAAGCATTGCATAGGATAGATCAAACCTGACCTCAGAGAAATTTGTCTGTAAATGTTATCATATCTCTAGCTGCTTTTCTTTTGTGAGATGTGGCAATACATATTTCTCATTTAAGTTCCACATATATCCCGAAATTTGCCAGAATGTTGAAGCCATTGTAGAGCTAAAACCATGTGGGATTCATTTTCCATGAAATATAATTGAGATAGAAGGCAAAGCTTATATTTCGAGAGGGGATTCCACCGTATTTTAACTTCTAATCTCTGATTTGTCTTCAACATCTTTTGAATTTTCAATTGTATCTTATGAATAAACAGTTCAAATGTTTGAGCTCAGTGACGAAACCCTTATATGGTTCAGTTGATTTAACTATAGAGCTGACAATCTTTGAATCTGTGTTTTGGTGGCAACATATAATTTCCGCTCCAATTGGATGTATATGTTGGATGGGTTGATCCTGTACCTTCATCACAGATTGCTTCATGCAACAAATTACGGTACGCATTATATTGTCCCACTCCCATGGTTTTCTTTGTGAGGATTCTGATATATTTGTTCCCTTTGAAAGTCTGGACATTCTTAGATTCAGTTTGTTTCTTACGAGTAGAACTCTTCTTCTGCTGTAGCAACTCCTTGAAGGCTGCGTCCCTTTAATATGTTGTTTTGAATGTGCTGAGAGGTGTTGCTGCTTGTGGTAGGGGTGTCGCTGCTTGTTGTAGGGTACCGCTGCTTGTTGAGAGGTGCCGCTGCTTGTTGTAGGGTACCGCTGCTTGTTGTAGGGTGCCACTGCTTGTTGAGAGGTGTCGCTGCTTGTTGTAGGGGTGTTTCATGTAGCTGCTGTCCTCATTTGTGGCTGCCGTTTGTTCCTTGTGGCTACTGTGCTTTGTTGTAACCCTTGTGTGATTGCTGGGGGAATGCCGCGGCCTCATTTCTACTGAGTATTGGCTGTAATCTTATTTACTGAAGGCTGTTGTGACTCCTCTATAGTTGCCACACCTTACCTCTGCCAGTTGCTACTTATTCCAGCTATTGTGTGTGGAGCCTTGGAGCTCACTGTTGTGGCAAAGGGTTACACTCAGTCTAGTTAAACCAGATCTGAAAGTCTCCTTGGATAAGGTTTGATTTTTGAGGGTTTGAAACTGTGATGATTATCCCCTTAACCTATTGACTTGGTGGCAAGAAAACTCCTTCTATCATTGGCATAAAAGATCTTGTGTAGATCCATGAACTGAACCTTTAACTGAGCATAACTTTCAGGACCTATTTCTACTGTGGTTATTGAGCTATCTTCAGGGGTAGGTTATTGTACCAAGTATGATTCCTACTTGCTTCTACTTTGGTTTAGATCTGATCTGATTATATAATTATGGAGTTAGATTTGTATGGATCTATGAGATGTGCTCATTGTAATTTGTTTATGCTGAGTTTCAGATCTGAGTTTTTTCTGAAGTCATATACATCTGTGTGTTAAAGATCTGAGTTATATAGACTTGTTGTATTCAGATAGATGTTGTCTTAGATCTGAGCTAACTTACATATGAATTATGTGTTGTGTCTTTAAGCTGCCACTAACTGTTCTAGATCTATCCTACTATATGCTGTTGCAAACCTGAGTTGAGTGTTCAGTTCTATAGTTACGGTGTTTAGATCTGTCTCTTAGATCTGAGTTTAATGTGTGATCAGAGCTCCTCTATTAATTAGCTGCAGTTTGCTTTACTTATGGTCTATCCATGATTGACTTACAGATCTAATTTGTCTTGTTTATTAGAAAAATTAAAAGAGACTAACATTCTGCATTTTACCCTAAAATCTAACATGGAATTAGAGCTATGGACGTGAAGAAGCTCAAGAAGAAGTCTTGAGCCCACGTAGATCCTACATTGGGTATTTGTTTTGCAGATCAGAAGACTTTGGAAAGGAATCTAAACCATTGTCATGACAAGAACAGATTGAAGGTCTGTCTCTAGCATATGTCCTTACCATCGGGTGATACTCCTTGGTTTTGTCTCTTAATGGGTAAGATCTGATTAAGGGTTTGAATGACTGTGGGTTTTCCTACCGTGATCAAGTTCATGCTTTCTTTGTTTTGGTTAAAAGCTAAGAGCTCCCTACTTTTAAAATCACAATACTAGATTGTCATTCTAAATGTATGCTAAGCTTAACCTTTGTAACTTGCATGTTCAACTTTTCACTCTTATGTATTTTTGCTCAGTCTATTGATCAAGCCTCCTGACAGAAGTAATTCTTTATCTAGATTGATTGCTATAAAAGAAACAGTGAGTGATTACCTTGCTTATACTAGTATGAGATGAAATTTTGGAAGCCTACTTGAATTTTTTTTTTTTATGGATAGTACCCTGCAACAGATCGAATATATTAAAAGATTGGCAGAAGCCCATTTGTTATACATGTGGGTGTTTTCACTTAGGAAGTGAGAAGACATTGACCTCCTGAGTGCAAAAATATTTCCATGATATATGGTGAGAGAAGTCTCTGAATTCATAAACTTGAGCTCATTCTGTGGAGCATGGTATCTGGGCGTTTGTGTTTTCAGTTTGAAATCATGCTATCAGATTCGATGATATATAAGCTGTGTGTAGAAGAGAAACTTATGAGAAATTTATCTGGGATTTTTTTTTATCGGAGAAGCAACAGTGAATCTGGTGGTTCTTGCAGCTAACTAAAACACCTATTGTCTTGGCGGATCTCTGTTAAGATGGGGTTAGCTAAGAAGAAAGTACAGGTATGAAAGAGGACATTGCTTCATTTTATTCTTTGTTTTATTGTGGGTGTTCTCATTAGATTTATACCCTTCAGCAGAATGAATTTCTCTCCATGCCTTGCCTATGATGAACACAAAACGAGGCAGGAACATACCCACAAACGCCCGATTGGATTTCAGCCAAGTTGGGTACTGGGAAGACTGATTGAGACCATAAGGATCGATGGGTCTGAAAACAGGGAGGAGACTTTAAAGTTGGAGAAATGGAATCTAAAAGAATTCAACTGAAACAGGTCCCTTTTTTCTTTCTTGTCAACAGTTAGGTCACTAGACTTTGTGACCAGAAAGTTGTTGATCATTATGACTCCAACTTATAACCAACCATTTCAGGCCATGTACTTGAAAAGACTGGCTCAGACCTTAAGGCTTGTTCAACCACCTTTGCTGTGGATTGTAGTGGAAATGCCAGAACAGTCAATAGAAACTGCCGGGCTTTTGAGGAAAACAGGGGTCATGTTCAGACATCTTGTTTGTGATAAGAATGCTATCGGATAAATAATCTAACATGGTATCAGTTAAGTGGTGCAGTATACTTTGTATCTAGATCAACTTCTTGTTTTGAAAAGTTATCTGGTTGCTTCAATAGAGGTGTGATGTAAGGCTCAACATTGAAAACTAGATGAACGTTGGATATGAGGGAATGCATGATAGGAGTAAATTGTTTCCTATAAGGGATGATATATGGACCAGATTTTAGTGTGGGCCTAAGACTCAGGAGTCACTCCTTTTGTATGTGCAACCACACTTGATCACCAACCTTGAATGTGTGAGGAACCGGTGTTGGTCTTGGTGTTGTTTATACCTTTTGGTTCTATTAAGGATTTTCTCAACTCGTTAATGAACTTTATATTTGTTTATTGAATATTGCCTCCTTGTCCCACTCCTTGAGTTCTTATGGCATTGATCAAGTTTTCAGAACAATGTTTGCAATTCCAAGAGGATCAATAGTCATAAGCCAAGGTGAATTTTAAAAGGACTGTGGTTGTTGGAGTTATGTAGTGCTTGATTGTAGATATGTTGGATAAATGGCATGCTCTTGTCCCATGTGCATGGGTGGCAATGATTATGCATCTGTAGAAGTTGTACCAGGGGCTGCTTCATAATTCCATTTGCCTATTGTTTTTGGTTGAAAGAATTTGAAACATAGTATAATATTGGAGAGCTTCAAGGGTTGTACCAGTTTGTATAAAGCTGAGAAAACTCAGAAGTCTGAGTCAGCTTTTCATCCCATATTAGCACAGAGAACATCTTAAAAAAAAAATTAAGACACCTGATCAGATTCAAATGCTTAGAGAGAACAAATTGACAGAGGGAGCAAACTAACAGAAAGGCAGATTTCTTGGAGTAAGAGGGAACAGTAAAGAATGATGTATGGTCTATACTTGTGACTCGTGACCTATGACAAGATCCTTACCTTCTCCAGGATCCTTTTGTCACATTGTTACTTTGGTACTTCATTTGACAGATGTTAAATTTGTTTTAACAGTGAAGTGAAACAAGAAGCTATCCATGAAAAGAATCTCATGGATTATAACTCTGGGAGCTTGGTATAACAAAAAAATTTGAGATCATTCTTATGTGAAGATTGTTCAAAATCTTCATCTGGTTCTTACAGGAAAGAATCTTCATAGCTCAGATTAAGAGGGAGTTTTTATGAATTACTGGGTTTGAAGTTTTTGGCAGAAATCAGGAGAGATATCTCTCTCACAGGGCAAATATGTAAGTGATGTGCTTCACAATTTTGGCAGGATAAACTGCAAATACATGAGCACACAAATGATCTCTAATTTGAAGAAACTCCAAGATCAAGTCACAGGCTCAGATCCAGAAGACCCCACCGTGTATCGACAGATCATTGGATCCTTGATGTATCTCGTACATACGAGACCTGATATCTGCTATGCTGTTAATGCTCTGAGGCAGTTCATGTGTGAACCAAAACATATACACATGGTTGCAGTAAAACATATCCTGAGATATGTTCGGGGGACCATAGCCTATGGTCTCAGATATACATCCAGTAGGGGTGTGATGTTACATGGATTTACAAATTCAGATTGGATGGACAGTGTTGTGGACCGGAAGAGTACTTCCGGATATTGCTTCAGTCTTGGTTCAGCCATGATTTCCTGGTCCAGCAGGAAACAGGGCTCCGTAGCCCAAAGCACTGCAGAGGCAGAGTATATTGCTGCTAGCGTTGCTGGCAGAGAAGCAGTGTGGCCCAGAAAGCTACTTTCAGACTTATTCAGGACAGAGCTTGAGCCCACAGTTATACACTATGACAATCAAAGCTGCATAAAGCTCACAAAGAACCCGGTGTTTCATGACAGATCGAAACACATTGAAATGAGATATTATTATATCTGGGATATGATTCAGAGGAAAGTTCTCAGCCTACAGTATGTTCCGACAACAGAACAGACAGCAGACATTTTCACCAAGCCACTGCCTTTGATAAAGTTTGCATACTTTCGTGACAAGCTTGGTGTAGTTGATTGGTGTAGCTGAGAATACCTCTCTTGCTGAGAGGGAGTGTTAAATTTACATGCAGCAGCAAGAGCCATTCTCTTTGAGGATGGCCAAGACCCTAGATGTGTTCTAGGGCCCCTGGATGTGTTCCAGGGAATCCTTGCTTAGTGCTTGGATTGATCCTTGGATGTGTTCCTTGGTGGTTGATACAAGACCCTAGATGTGTTCTAGGGCCCCTGGATGTGTTCTAGGGAATCCTTGCTTAGT
>JASDQU010249640.1:2202-14666 GCA_032191745.1 Picea mariana | reverse complement strand
CTCCCATTGATATTTTTTGACCATTGCCAAAGAAACATGTGAATCTCCCTTTCCCCTGCTTAGAAAGTATGCACATATATGTATTTGATCATTATATTTCATTACATTCTTTCACCTTTATTTTACTTGCACTATGTTTATTTATATAAAATATTAGATAAAATAATTTCAATGTACTACTTTCTTGATTTCACTTACACTCTTTTATATATATAAAATTATATCATCACTTTTTATGTGATTGTGTTTAATTACGCCCATAGGCGTCCCCCCTATTGGAATTGCTGGATTAATCATACTTTTAATTACAGAATTTAATCTTATGGCCAGAAAGTGAAGATGTTGGCATATTCTTCATCTTACATTCAAATGGATGAATGAGATTTGCCTAATTAACTCTCTTGTATTTATCAATTCATCAGTTTATCATGTTTACATTTTCACTTTTACAAAACATGATTAAGAATTCACTAGATCAACTTATCAATTACCACATAACCATAATTTAACAAATCCAAAAAAATTTACTTTAATTTTAACATTTACATTTACATGTTTTAGTTTTATCCGCCATGTGTTATTAACATAAATTCATTTACATTACTTCTTTACATTTTACATTGATGATGTCGTGTGTCATTATCTCCGCCTTTTGGAGAGCAACCATTTCAGATTTACATTTATGTATCCGCCATGTGTTGTTAACAGTAATTACATTTTATGAAACTTTAACATGCCGCGTGGAGAGCAGCCATTTCAATTTTACCAACGTTTCATAACCCTTTCAATATGCGAGGGAGAGGAGTGGATTACCCAGATTACGGTTTCATAAATTCTAAGAGCATGTGTTGTTACCATGATACATTTTTGTATCCAAGCGTTTCATAACCCTTTGAATATGCGAGGGAGAGGAGTGGATTACCTAGATCAATGTCATAAATTATAAGCTCATGTGTTGTTACCATGATACATTTGTGTATCCACACGTTTCACGGACACAATATGAGATGGAGAATGACGAGAGGAGTGGATGGAGGACGGTTTCATACACCATGTCTAAGAAACATTTACTGTATCCGCCCTTTCACTATGCCAGCAGATGTATCCTCCCTTTCACTATGCCACCAGATGTATACGCCCTGTCTATTATGTTTAGTTGTAGTAACGTTTTAAAGGTATGTAGAGATTTCCATTACGTAACAAGAAGAAAAGTGGGAACACGGTGACAATTTCTTTTTGTATATCTTATTACATATCCAGAGAGGAGACAATTGTTGATTTCTAACACAATTATTGTGCATCAAGAAAATACACGGGAGGCCACCAGATGTATCCGCCCTGTCTATTCTGTTTACTTGTAGTAACGTTTCAAAGCCATGCGGAGATTTCCATTACGTGACAAGAAGAAAAGTGGTAACATGGTGACAATTTCTTTCTGTATATCTTATTACATATCCAGAGAGGAGACAATTGTTGATTTCTAACACAATTATTGTGCATCAAGAAAATACACGGGAGGTTGATTGGGAATTTTCGCTGCAAACACATTGAGGTATATTAATATCTGTTTTCTATGAATTGATATGCTTACTGCATTTACATTTACTAGCTAATTCCAGATGCGCCTTCAGATTTATATGCATTCAAATAACTAATGCCTTTTTATTCTATGTTCAGATGCATTCAATTAAGTTGATTTCTACTACAACTATTTTGCATCAGTATAGGACAAAAGAGGTCGCTGGCAAAGATGCAAACAGATTGAGGTAGGTTGATATGTATTTTCTCTGAAATTGATGTGCGATGTGCTTTTAATTTTAATTCGTATTTAATAATAGATCCAACCCCTTTTTAAATGTGTTCGGCCCTTTAATATAAAGGGTACAATGACAACGTGTATTTATACCATCGTAGGAATCGATACCATCGAATGAGTCCGTGGTAATCTAACTTGCATAGATGGAAAATTGTGTAATCAATGTTAAATGATTAGAATTAAACGATCAAGATGATATCCGACAGGAGTTGGTCGATATTTGCATGCAATCGATAGGGTTCGAAATTTGTGCATAACCCGTGGGCATGGAAATTATCCCTTACGTGGAGCTTCTTCAACGATGAGATGGACACTTGTTTTTGTATATATAACCTGGGGTTTTTAACTACCAATGCCTGGAGTGTGGTTTTTCCTTCGTGGCTTCCACAAAACGGATGGATATTTTTGTATCTGGGTATTGATTCATCTTGATATTGAATAATATTGTAACAATAATAATAAATAAAAAATGGAGAAATATCATAAGTGCTTGATTTGGAAGGATTGTTTTTTGGGCTCGCCTGACTTGCCTTTGAAAGTTTGGTTGTCTTCCCTTTTCCGAGGGGCTTACTGTTTCAATGCTTTCTCTGACTTTAACCAAGTGAGTAGAAGATTTTCCAAATTTTTATTAACCACTCATATTAATTGTTTGTATTAGTGAGTAATTTTATATTTGGGTTACTTAGGGTTGTTAAATCAATATCCGTGATAAACTTAATCTTAATAATTCAATTTATTCTTAGTTAAAACCCTTAACCTAATAATCATCTTAAACCGCCGGTAATGCCTCTACAGTTCTTACCCATCGTATTGATCATGCCTGTGACTGAAATTCTTAAATCCACGAATTTCTATGACAAATGAAGTCCAGTCCGTCATGGAGACTGATGTGATACAATGAAATACACAATTTTGACCATTCTGTTTGAGATATTATCATTATACAGACTAGTGGTAAATTCTTCGAAATTTCTAGAATGGTAAAGCAGAAAGAAACATTGAAACCTTCATAGTTCAAACAAACAATTTAGCACTACAAAGAAAACAGATTATTAAGCAAGGATGAAAGAAAATAGCTACTTATTTATACCATCACTGATACTTATTTATTTGGACAGTAATATTTAACATTTATTTGGACAGTAATATTTTCATGCAGTAATTGTTACAGTAATATTTGGACACTAATATGGTTCTTGGGTTTGTAAGGTTCCTTGAATTAAAGTTACTTGGTATTTTAGGGTTTCAGAGTTATGAATTTCAAAACTTTATTTTATTATTATTATTTTCCATCTCTAATGATGCTTATGTGATTTTGGTCTTACATTTTACATTTGCTTTTAACACTTAAAAAAAAATAACATTTTTAATCACTATATTATAGTATTGTACTATAATTATAATCATTGTATTGTAGTATTATTATTAATTTAAATTATTATTGATTAAAAATAATTTAACAATACAGTGATTAAAAATTTAACTTGCAAAGAAAATTCGCAATTTGGTGCAAAGTTTTATGTTCAACTTAAGTCGAACGAAATTGTTCAGATTGCCATCTGAACAATTAAAATTGCAATATTAATGGTTTTTTACTATTAATGGATAGGGGCATTCTGCAATGAGTGTATTCTTATATGTAATGTAATTTTGTTGTTTATTTTTTCATTGTTTCCATGAGATAGTTATATTAGTATTTAGACATTAATATTAATATTTTTTTTACACATTTAAGCTAATCTTAATATTATGTTTACACATTTAGAGACTAATCTTAATATTAAAATATTGAAAAAAAAATTATTACTCTGGTTATAAATTTCAATTATTGTTAATAATTATTAGGGTTACTATTATATTGGATTATATTGAGATTAGGATTAGAGTTATTCTTACTAAAATTAAGGTTATATTTATATTAAAGTTAAAATTATTTGTATTAAGATTTATTTTATAATAATAAAAAAATAATTTAAATAATAATAATTTAACAATACAGATACAGTGATTAAAAATTTAGATAGTGTAGTAATAATAATTTAACAATACAATGATTAATCACTGTATTAATTTAACAATACAGTGATTAAAAATTTAATATTTTATTCATTGTAAATACTTTATTAATATTATGTATTATTGTGTTTTTTTAAACTTTAATACTTTATTAATGTATATATGTTTTATTAAACTATTAATAATTATTTTTTATTTTATTTTTTAGTAATATGTTTATTTAAATATATTAATTTATACATTTATTAATACATTTCACTCTTAAATATTTATTATATTACAAGTTACATTAATTCAATACATTAATATATTGATACTTTATTTATGCATTGCATTAAGGTATTAATTAATTAAGACATTAATGTTTTTTACATTACTAATATATAATTTTTAATTATTAAATAATCATTTATTATTATATAATAATTATAAGAAAAATTACATAATAATTTATTATTATTTAATTCTTATTAATTTAATAATATGTGTATTTTGAATTCTAGATAATCAATTTAAAAACACTATATTGGAGATTGGTCCTTTTCATTGTGTTAAATATTGGTTCTTTATGGTGGACACATTAGTGATAGAGACTCCCTAAAAATGGTTGATGTTTGACATATACATAAGTTTGATATTTTCCTACCTGTGGATTTTGCATCCCATAAAATAAATTTGAGCAAAAAAAACTATAAATCCATGTTACCACTAGATTGTGTTCATTTTTCCTTTGCTTTTCAATAGATTAAAGGATATGAGATCAATAAATTAACCTGTTATGTACTTTAGCTTATGTTTTTGTTTATATATGATATTTTTTATTTTTATGCTTCTATTATATCTTCATATTTTATGTTTTTTTTATATGTAATCCTTTTGGTATTCACATTATGTATTGATTGGATGTTTTTTAAAAATTATACGGGTTTTAAATATACTTGATACATATATATATCCTTACATTTAATGCTTATATTATTTTACTTCGTATTTTCTTCATTTCTTTCATTTATTTTTCAATATTTATGCTTTTATTCATTGTTTTACTCATTAAAGGTTTTGATACTTAACATTTCATTAATAATACTTCTATTCACTCTGCTCATATTTTGTCATTGTTAGGCAAGTTCAACATACCATTATGGATCCAATAGTGTGGAGTTGTTTGTCATTCCATATTTTGGAGCTGATCTTTTTTTGGCTCCCTTTTTTAATATTGATAAGATTTAGAGTAGTTTGGAAACAATAGAATGTTGTTCTGCAAACCCCTTCATTCCTTGCTCGATGCCATCAAGTTTCCAACAATGGATTTGGTTTTCTTATTTCATTACTCCATGGTGATGAAAGTTACTTCCTAGAAGCATACCTTAATCAAATTGGTCGCATATGTCATTTTCATGTGCCATTTATAGATTCCACGTACACAATTGAATGCACCGTTCGATGCATAATATTTTTATCTTCACCACCTCGATGCTCCCTTGCAAAAAACTATTTTGTGATGAATCCATTTACCAAGTCATTCAAAAATATAGGTTCTATATGGGTTGGAGACGGGGGTTTCTTTACACTCTTGGAGAATGTCAGTGATAGAAAATATGAATGGGTTGTTTTGAAAGATATTTGCAAAAAAAACCAATCAAAGTATTTCATTTGTAGTAGCCTTGATTCCATACATCTCATTGTGAATAACATTTCCCAATGTCGCAATGTGACGAACATTTCCCAATGTCACGATGTGATGGACTTTTTCAAACATCGCAATGTGACAAAAAATTATTAACGCCACATTCTAACGACCATTTTCCCAACATCGCAAAAGTAAAAGATGATTCTACATTGTGTCAAGTGTTTCCAAACATTGCATTATGATGAACATTTCCCTACATTGCATTGTGACGAACAATTCCCAAAGTCACAATGTGAATACCATTTCCCAATGTCGCATTGTGACGAACGTTTCCCATCGTCACAATGTGATGAAAATTTCCCTTTTGTTATCAATGTCCTTAGGAAAAATATAAATCATTGTCTAAAAAGTAAAACATGATTCCATACATCTCATTGTGACTAACATTTCCATTACATTATGATGAACATTTCCATTGCATTTTGATTAACATTGCATTATGATGAACATTTCCCTACGTCGCATTGTGATGAACATTTCCCTACGTCGCATTGTGACGAACATTTCCCAACGTTGCAATGTGACGACCATTTCCCAATGTCGCATTGTGACGAACATTTCCCATCGTCACAATGTGACAAACATTTCCCTTTTGTTATCAATGTCCTTAGGAAAAATATAAATCATTGTCTAAAAAGTAAAACATCATTCTGTACATCTCATTGTGACTAACATTTCCATTGCATTGTGACTAACATTGCATTATGATGAACATTTCCCTACATCGCATTGTGACGAACAATTCCCAAAGTCACAATGTGATGACCATTTCCCAATGTCGCATTGTGATGAACGTTTCCCATCGTCACAATGTGACGAAAATTTCCCTTTTGTTATCAATGTCCTTAGGAAAAATATAAATCATTGTCTAAAAAGTAAAACATGATTCCATACATCTCATTGTGACTAACATTTCCATTACATTATGATGAACATTTCCATTGCATTGCGATTAACATTGCATTATGATGAACATTTCCCTACGTCGCATTGTGACGAACATTTCCCAATGTCGCAATGTGATGACCATTTCCCAATGTCGCATTGTGACAAACGTTTCCCATCGTCTCAATGTGACAAACATTTCCCTTTTGTTATCAATGTCCTTAGGAAAACTATAAATCATTGTCTAAAAAGTAAAACATCATTCCGTACATCTCATTATGACTGACATTTCCATTGCATTGTGACTAACATTGCATTATGATGAACATTTCCCTACATCACATTGTGACGAACATTTTCCAACGTTGCAATGTGACGACCATTTCCCAATGTCGCTTTGTGATGAACGTTTCTCATCGTCACAATGCGACGAAAATTTCCCTTTTGTTATCAATGTCCTTAGGAAAAATATAAATCATTGTCTAAAAAGTAAAACATGATTCCATACATCTCATTGTGACTAACATTTCCATTGCATTATGATGAACATTTCCATTGCATTTTGACTAACATTGCATTATGATGAACATTTCCCTACGTCGCATTGTGACGAACATTTCCCAACGTCGCAATGTTACGACCATTTCCCAATGTCGCATTGTGACAAACGTTTCCCATCGTCACAATGTGACGAACATTTCTCTTTTGTTATCAATGTCTTTAGGAAAAATATAAATCATTGTCTAAAAAGTAAAACATGATTCCATACATCTCATTGTGACTAACATTTCCAAACGTCGCACTCTGACGAACATTTCTCAATGTCGCGATGTGATAAACTTTGACAAGCGTCGCAATGTGACAAAAAATATTAAATACATTAATGTATTAAATACATCAACATATTAAATACATTAATGTATTAGTGTATTTAATGTATTAATGCATTAATACATTAATGTATTTAATAGATTAATGTATTTAATACATTAAAAATGTATTAAATACATTAATACATTAAATACATCAATTTTTATTGGTTTTTTTCAACTATATTTTAAGCTATAATATTTTTATATTTAAATGATATTTTAGAACAATTTTAATTACGGTGAAGGTATCTTAGAGATAAGTATTGTCCAAAACATATTGACACGTTTTGAGAAACCACCATTATTGTCATTAAAAACCCCTTCCAATTTTGGATCTATAACCTCTTTCCATGTCGTCGTTTTTATTAACTTCTTTACCCAAGATGAGATATAACCATTATCCTCTCAACATGGACGTCAGAAATTTGTCAACATAGTTATGTCATGGTATAGGTTACTACAGCCTCTCTTTATGACGGTGATATGAAAACACACACCGTACTCTATACACCACCTCCACCTTTCTCATCTAGCCACATCCTTAGCCATCTAGCACCAGAGAGCGAGAGGAGCACGAGGTTGAATGAAATCTGTGAGACCTGTAGATGCCTGGAACGCTCTCTTTCTTCAAGGCTGAAGATGACGATGAGTTGAATCCTAATCTCCCTTGATTGGTCTTTCCGTCTTTGGGTACAAGACTCCGTGGCGGCTGCGGTTGCTTCACAGGGCGTGGGAGGACAAGCATCCGTGTCTTTGGAATCTCATCGAGTATGAGCATGTTGTCATGATCGATGCAGACAATGTATTTCTGCAGAAAGTGAACAAGCTCTTACAGTGTGGGCAGTTCTGTGTCGTATTCATTAACCTCTTCATTTTTCACACTGGGCTCTTCGTTTTACAAGTTTTTTTTTTATTGAATCCCTTTTTTGCCATTAGATTCTAACACAAAATCTATGGAGAGCTCTGAAAATGGTTTTTCGTTGATGGATTCATTGAATCTTTGCAACCATCGAAGCATGTATTTAATGATATGTTTAATCACCTTGCCAACCGCAGAGAAAACAAGGATGGTGCTGACCAGGGCTTTCTAACGAGATATTTGGACAATTTGTTGGACAGACCCATGTTCCATCCAACAGCAAATGGAACCAGACAGAATGGGTTTTATCGGCTTCCATTGGGATACCAAATGGACGCATCCTATTTCTGTAAGCTCCATCCATAGCCACACTACCAAAAGAAGTTATGTTGTACATTTTCATCCCTCGTTGCAATCTATTTATATACTTTTTACTGCAAATTAGGCATGAACACTGGAATCCATCTCGTTTACCTGAACACTCAGGTCCAATTCAATTCAATTGTTTGCATAAGACTCAATACTAAATTGTTTAATCCACAGGTTCTGTAGCGCCATTTTCATTTTCAGGTGACTGGGTCAAAATGAGTATTAAAGCGAGTAAAGGAAACCCAGAAGGAACCTTTGAAGTTGTCAATAACAGTTCCATTGCTGTTCAGAACTGGGTTGAGTCTCTGATTCCCAAGAAATTGCAGTCTTTACGTAGAAACATCGGTTTTGTAGAATTGCTCGCTACCAAAGTGGGCACTGATAAACAAATGCCTTCAGTTGGAATGCCTCTCATTCATAAGATTTTGACAACAGAGAACTTGAAGAGTGTTGAGCGTGACCTGCTAGATGATAGAATGCCCATCAAGAGAAGTTGGAGGGGAGGTTGAAACAACAACCGATTCAATAGGGAAAGAAGTGTTGAGTAAAATGGACGCTTCTGAGGGATCCTATTCTAACGTTTTTTTCCCCAACTTTCAACATTTCCAAATCCAATATTGTGATCGTCTGGTGGAGGTTCGAGCATTGCCAACAACACTTCAAACATTAGACATAAAAAATTGTGGTAGTCTGGTGGAGTTTGGAGCATTGTCAACAACACTTCAAACATTACGCATTGAAGGCTACAAAGAACTGGAGGAGCAGCCAAGTATGGAACCATTGGTATCTTTGGAGGAGTTGCTGAAAAGTTGTTGATGTCGTAAGCTGAAGCGCATACACAGCAATGTATGCGCTTCAGCTTAAACAACTTAAACAGCTGATGTCGTAAGCTTAAACGTGCAGTTGTTTAAGTTGTTTAACCATTTGGTGATGTGTTGCTACTACATCGCCAGCATTTTTTCGCTGCAGTTACTATGGCTCCTTGTTCAGCATCATATAGCAGAATGTCACAGTTAAAGTTCCTCATTTAGCCTTACCTGCAAGCTTGAAACTTGTAGGCTAGCTTCTGGGTTTTGCATTTTCTCTATCATCAACTAAAAATTCTGGAAGCAATTTGCTGAGATCAAGTTGATGCTTCCCAAAATCTAAGCCCTCGGCATCCAAAGCAGTCACAAAAAGAGTGAAAATTTTCGATCTCTAATGCATACCTTGATCATGATTTTTGTTGCCATAGATGGTGGAAGTATGGTGGAGAGTTTCTTCAAATTCTACAGTTCCTTGAGAAACAGTAGCAGGTTTTGTCTGTACTTCTCTATCTCTTCTCCTCCAAGAGACAGAAACACGTGAGCCATTTATGCTTTGTAGAAGCCCCTCAATCTGGTGCACTTGCAATGAGAATTTTCAACTAAATCACTTATGTCTGATGTGTGCAAGAGCTCAAAAACATCTCGAATCCCATAATCTTTTTTTCTTGATAAGGACCTCTAGCTGCCTGCTAAAATTCAAGTTGTCTTCCAGCCAATCGGGAAAATTTTCTATATTGGAAGCATTCTTATGTCCCATAGAACTATAGGAGTGCTGTAGTTGGGCTGAATTCCACAAATCCGTTGCATTCGTTTCTGATTTTCGATCAACATTAACTAATTTTCCAGCACGTCGACCTCTTGTCCACGACAATCCTAGTTGACACGTTTCATGTTGTTCCAATATGTGGGAGGTTGCACAGGTTATAGAATGCTGAAAACCAATATTTGGTAAAGGAAATTGGGATAGGTTACTCTTCAAAGTAACGCAGCTACTAGATAATTTGCTTACCTCACCTTTACTGGGTGGCACACCTCCTTCTCCCAGGCAATGTCTTACTTTTCTCATCTATCATTCGATCCAGAGCTTGACTCAATAGCTCCAGCTCCTCGCGCAACTGTCTTGCATTTTCTACTTTACTTTGTGGAGAAGCCATTGCAATTGTCTCTTATTGCGGGGAGATTGCCGGGGCGGATAGACAACGAGATAAAGAACTACTGGAGCACCCACATAAAGAGAAAATTGTTGAGTGAAGGACTCGATCCGCAAACCCATCACTCCCTATGCCCGCCTCACAACAACAACACTACCAATTTTCTTCTCTCATATACTTCCGGTGAGATGATTCTCATTTAAGCAAGGGACTCGACCGCCAGACCGCGCGGAATCTGACTACAAAGCTTCCATGCCCGCCGCTTCTCAAAACGCCTGGTGTTCCACGACCAGCCACACTAGTAGCATAGATGGATTCCAAACCCTGGTTATTAACGCTATTGCAATCGACGTGGCCCACGTCCCCTCTTAAATGATTTTAACCCATTGTGTTTATGGTTTTAGCGTCCCGCTGTTCCACGTCATTCCCGGAGGAAAATCCCGTTTCGGAATATTCTTTATTTCGAAAGAGAGTTTATGTAAAAAAATTAAATATCAAAATGAATAATTGCACGGAGCTATTGTATATCACCGCTTTTATCAAATAATCTCTAAATTCATTCTTGTATTATATGAGAACAGATAGTCTTCTGCTGGGGTAAAATGAAGTCTCAAGTTTTAAAAAATATTATGTTTATTTTTTTGTTCTCAGAATAATTGGGAGTACAAGTCAGTTTTGAAAGCCCAGGACTATAAAGAGAGAATAAAAAGCGCCATGCATAAATGTTTGGAGAGAATTCCCATCAAAGTATCTGAGGAGAAGAAAATACAGAATAATTGGGAGGTGTTGATGTTTTTTTGGGTCTCAGAATAATTGGGAGGTGTTGATGATTTTTTTGGTTTGAAATTAGAATTTAGAAATTACAATTTATTAATGTTGAAATGGTATTTATAGATTCAAAGATACAATTTAAGATTTTATTTTGTTTTTAAATAAAAATAAATTAAATTTTAATTAAAATGGCTTTTTATCATTTTTTATTATATATATATTTTTTTATTTTTTTAAGTTTACAAATTACATTTTTTTATTGTCAAAATTATATTTATCAATTTAAAAATACAATTTGAAAATATAATTTAAAGACTTCTAATATCTTTTATTGTCAAAATTATATTTATCAATTTAAAAATACAATTTAAAGACTTCTAAGACCTTTCAATCTATACAAAAGGATAACAACTCAATTTCATTAAAAAATCAAAGATTTAGATGGACTCTCTTAGCACTTTAACAATTTAAACTCAATTCTAATTAAGAAATCAAAGAAATGTAGTTACCTTTCTTGAAACTAATCTTTAATTTACTCTTACAATTAATACCTAATTTTTTACTAAAATTCAATATAATTTTAGATAATTAATAACTTACATTTTGTCAAATTCCTACACAAAATAAGTAAAAGACAAATACATATATTACAATTGTCATTATAATTTTAGAGAACTTTAAATTAAATAGGTTTTATTTATAGGCTTCATTTATTGTATTTTTATTAGTTCGACATTCCCATTCGCCCGTTTAGGAGTATGCTAATATATATACTATTTTAATTGGCAATCTTAACTATATATCTAAGTTAGAATGTCTATATCTTATTTTTTTATATATAAAGTTAGAATGATGCATCTTATCCTTAATTTATTGTTGTTTGTAAAGTAAGCATAGTTGTTCTTTGTTTATATTTTTTCATCATTCTTTACAAAATCCGGTTTACCCCTGGTACCATCCTCATTATGACAAGTCTCCATCTTCTGCACCACATGTTCTCTTCTACACAAAAAAAAACATATATTCTGTAAATCATGCCCTCATCTTCGTGCAGGTCTTCTATTCTTATTCATAGTAACCATCTTTCTTCTTGATCACGGTAAGATATTAGTGCATAAAAAAATTTTGTTGTTCTTTATCAAGGTAAGATACCTAAGAGTAAAATATTTGATCCACATTTCCTTATTCTCTCTTTCCTTAAATTTGGATTGTTTTTCTTATAGAATGCA
>JASDQU010249637.1:0-16412 GCA_032191745.1 Picea mariana | reverse complement strand
ATTGGCCAACGGAGCCATTAAACCCATCATAATGAGTTATACCAAACGGCTTGGGTTATTTAAACAACCTTGGACCAGACTCGCTCTTCTAGTTGACGGATGGTCAATTTTTCCTGTCAACACAACCCTATCCTTGCCCCTGATGCTTTTGAAGATTGCAACATGGCCAATATTTCCCCCACTGTCAAAATTGGAATTTCCATCAAATAAGGAATCATAGAGGAAATCACCACTGGCACTGCATGCTACCCTGAAGAACTCACAGCTCACAAAGCTCTCTTTCCGGAATACCAGTATATTTTTTCTTGGGCATCTACAAAGATTCCCAACCTCGCTCCTTTTATCGTCAAACATTGCATCAACACATGGCCTAATGTCACCCTAGTATGTCAAAAGAAACGACCACCTCACCCATCCAAAGTCGTGGCTATCAAAGCCGAAATTGACAAACTACGTGTTGCAGGGTTCATTACCCCATCGCATACACGTCATGGCTCTCCAATCCCATCCATGTCAACAAAAAACAAGGCACTATTCACGTCTGCACTAACTTTCACGATCTTAATCATGCTTGTCCCAAAGACAACTTCCCAACACCTTTCATCGACCATATTATCGATGAATTTTCCTTCCACGAGTCCTTGTCCTTCATGGATGGGTTCTTCGGCTATAATCAAATCCAAATCCATCTAGCTAATCAGTATAAAAATACATTTACTACCCCATGGGGCACTTTTTCTTATTATGTCATGCCCTTTGGAGTAAAAAATGCTGGTGCTATGTTCCAACGGGCCATGACATATGTTTTCCATGATCTCTCTCACATCATCCTCGCTTACTTATATGACCTCACTACTCACTCCAAGAAATGATCTCAACATCTAGATGACTTATGAATCATCTTTCAACAATGTCGTCAATACAATATCCGCTTGAACCCCCCCAAGTGTGTATTCTACGTCACCATTGGACGCCTCCTTGGGTTCATCGTCTCCCAACATAGAATCATCGTGGACCCCATCAAAGTCCAAGCTATCACAGAAACTCCACCACCTAGGAATTTGCACCAATTGTAGAGCCTACAAGGAAAAGCCAACTTTTTATGATTCTTTGTCCCAGATTACGCCACTCAGGCGCATGGTTTCCTTCACTTATTGTGTCATGATATCCCCTTTCGATCGGATGAACATGATCAAACCACTTTTGATGATTTAAAAGCGACGCTATCAAATGCCCCTTTGATTATCCCTCTTGACTATAATCATGATTACATCCTCTACTTGTCGGCCTCAACTGTCTCAGTAGTAGGAGCTCTCATCCAACTAGGGGATGATGGTCACGAGCATGTTATTTACTACATCAGGAAAAATCTTTCAGGACCACCCCTAAAGTACACTCATGAGGAGAAAATTGCCCTCACAGTTGAGAAAATGCATCATTATATCTTGATTCGCACTACCAAAGTCATGGAAGATTCCAAACCCATGTAGTACTTGATTAGTCAACGACAAATTAATGGTAAATTTTCCCGGTGGATCGTCATCCTTCAGGAATATGACCTAGAGTTTTCAACTCCCAAAATCAAGAAAACAGTTGTTCTCGCCGAACTCATCACGACATTTGCCTCAGACAATACAAGTTCACCCATCAATACAGATTTTCCCAATGAACACCTCTTCTACATCCCCTCAGATGACCCCTGGTATGGCGACCTCCTCGTCTACCTTCAAACACAAAATTTTGGGTCTCATCTCTCTCGATACGATCATCGGTGCATTCGCCATCAGGCCCCTCAATACCTTCTCATCGATGACATCTTGTATCAATGTGGGGTCGACACCATATTCCGTCGATGTTTGACCATCGATGAAGCATGCATAGTCTTGAACGATTTCCATAGCAACACTTGCGGTGGCCACTTCTCAGGGATTTCCACCACCCAAAAAATATTTTGAGCCTGATACTTCTACCCTACATTGTTTCATGACTACATCCACACTATCAAGCGATGTGACAAATGCTAGCTTTATGCAAACAAAGAACGAACACCACCCGCTCTTCTACATCCAGTCATCACTACCGACCCCTTCTGCAAATGGGGCATAGACTTCATGACTTGCAATCCTCCATATAAAAATGGGAAAAAGCACATCGTTGTGGCAATAGATTACTTTACCAAATGGGCTGAAGGCATGCTTACCTTCAACAATACTGCTGACACAAAAACGCATTTTTTCTTTAACCACGTCATTACCCATTTTGGAGTTCCACTACAGTTAGTCTCTGATCACGGTAAACACTTTGAGAATGAGATCTTTGTTTAACTCTCCTCAAGGTTAGGCTTCTCCCACGAGTTTGCCTCTACATACTACCCTCAACACAATTGATAGGTCAAGGCTGTTAACAAAGTTCTCAAAACCATGTTGCAACGCACTGTCAACAAACATAAGACCAACTGGCATCATATGTTGTTTTTATCATTATGGGCTTATCGCACAGCGATCAAAACCGCCACTAGTTTTACAATGTTTCATCTCATCCATGGGATTGAAGCCACCCTCCCCATCGAGTGAAAAATTCCCACGTTGTGCACCACCATCGAGCTATTACCTAACACTACTTCAATGGAGCAATGCTTGTTGAACTTAAAGTTGTTGGATGAAGATCGTTGGTCTTTCTTACAGAACAATGAGACAAGTAAGAAATGGTTGAAGGCCACCTTTGACCGCCATGTCAACCTTCACTCATTTAACGAAGGAGATCTCATCCTATTCTACGATATCGCTCACAATACCCTCAGTCATGGGAAATTTGAGTCATTATGGCATGGAACCTACATTGTCCAACATTGCCTCACTAAAGGCGCATACATACTAGCCTCTCTCGAAGGTTATCCTCTCAAATAACCTGTCAACGGGTTGTACCTAAAGAAATTTTACACTTGAGCATAGACATTCTACACTAGGATTTTTCTTCATACACATTTGTAAAGTTTTGTTTAGTATTCTTTTTTTCCCTCCATGCCTCATGTATGATATACCATTCATGTTATTGATAGATGCATCCTCCATCGTCCTACCACATCGGTTACACTGATGAAGCTAGCCGCTAGACAAAGTATCTCGCTTCGGCCGCTTGGGCCCTCTACACCCCCTCACATGAACTGATCCACTCCAACAACATATTTTTGGGCTCAACAACCAACAACCAAGAAGAATACGCAGCCGTCAATGGCCTCTTCATCGAGGCCATTCATTGCCACATTCATCACCTTAGCGTCGTATTAGATTCCCAGCTTGTCATCTTGCAACTCAAAAATGTGTACCGTGTCTGCGATCCTTGCCTCTTTCGAAAATACCTACGAGTTAGACTCTTATCTCAAAATTTTGATTCCATTGCATTTACACATATTCCATGAAAATATAATTAAACAACATATAACATGGCTAACCTAGTGTTAGATTGGCATTTATCACATCAAGACATCATCACACATACATAAATCATCAAAAGTCTGTCACAACATATAGGTTAGACATCATAAAAACACCACAAAAAATATCATGACATGTAAACATCACGGAGATCCCAAACATGTATATATATATATATATATATATCGATTAATTTATCATCAATGTTTACAAAAAAGTACAAAATGTACATTGCCCGTAGGCAATTGAGCCCCCCTCACCCTGATAGGTACAAAATGAGTGTCAAACTACCCTCTACAAAATGGGCTCCCAGGCCTATATAAATACAAAAATATACATCATAGAACTCATGGTGCCCCTAGAGAGCCACCACTAGGTCCTTTATCCACAGGAGGTGCCCCACCAGCTGTGGGTCCTCCAGGTCTGGGGGGAAGTTGCCTAGTCATCGATGCCCCCGCTACAACTACTTTGCAGATCAAGGTCCGTAACGCTACAGGGACACCCACACACTGCTCCAGGACTCTCTTGTCCTGGATATGCGACCGCATGCCCTCGGACACACCCTTCAGTACTACCTCCAACCACCGTAAAAAATCCTCTAAACCCCCACCTACCTCTACCTGAGGCGCATGCAATGGCCCTGCACTTGGATCGTCAAATATGTGCCTCATGTTGGCTCTCACATCATTTGTTGACCTCACACCAGCCTCATCCCTCCGATGTCGCTCTCCCACCTACGACGGTCTCACTGGTCCCTAATGAGCCAACTCTCCAACCAACTTCGCCTCTTGGCCTTGCAGCCCTATATCTGCAAAAACACAACCAAAGATAGAATCATCATCCATACATAAAAACATATTCTACACTATAAAAATCACAACACATAAGTACAACAACATACCTCTATGGTCCCAATCCTCTCCAGGAGGCAACCCCATATCCGGATCATGTCGGAAATGCATCCCACCATATGGGAACTGTAGTATAATCTGTGGCATATGGCTCCACACACACACCAATGTGGCTGTAAAATAGTGGCCACCCTCCCCTCCTCCATGATGCATCAAAATCGATGCCCACCGCATCAGTCGTGGCTCTCGTGCCCCAACAGCCAGTAACAACACTCTAGGGCACAACATGGGCACCCTCTCTAGAAACCACGCCACCAAGATTGATCCAAAGGAAAACTCACCGGAGTGGGTGGTTTGACACCAATGAAGCTTCCCCATCATATTGGCATGAAACATCAATCCATAGGTGAAAAAATCCCCATCCAATACTCTCTACATAATCCTCAGTTGACCACCATTTATCCGTTGAGTCACCAAGGATCCGTAGATCCTCAAAATCATTGTTGTGATGCACTGATGCAAGAGCTCATCCATCGCCTCGATACAAATGACCGAACCTGACATAATGTTCAGCCCCGAACAAAAACTCCGTGCCAAGTCTACCAAGTTTACATCCCCGGGTAACTGCGGATCAATAGGTAGGGACATTCCTCGAAAAGGGAGCCTCGTCAAAAAATAGACATCCTCCATAGCCGAGAATGTCAACTGTTGACCCTGCACAATGAAACACTCAAGAATAGTGCTCCACATTGAAATTAGATACCGAAGAAGGTACTCCTGCGATTGTATCAGTGGGAAGTTGAAGAACTTGAGAAGCCCACAGGTTGCCGAGAGTCTCCGAATACCCGAATCCTCTCTCACCGCCTCCCTAAGGCGCTCCCAGTCCTGCTCCCTCCAGTGGACTAGCATGATTCACTGATTACCTGCATCCACACAGAAAACAATTGATCATCAATCATCATTCATTACAAACATCTTCAAAAAATACAAGTTTTTGAACAAACTCCCCTGCTTTGCCTCAAGTGCGCGACTATCACCCCCACAGGAACACACATATGCACACTTGTTCTTTGCACAGCTGTGCATCCATGCAAAACTGTCAAAGAAACAAAGGGGCATCAATGTGCATTTGTCACACTCATAGGTGCACATTCATGCACACCTATTCTCTACACAACTGCGCACTGATGCGCAACTGTCCGTGAAACAACTGCACATAGTGCGCAACTGTAATTCAGACAGTAGTGAATCACATGCATACCTATTTTTCTCACCCACGTGCCCCCATGCACAAGAGAGGGAATTATATCCATGCATCTCACGAGGGTATCCTTCCTCCCCCAACGCACTGGTGGGCCCATCCTTACAAAACACCCTTGTACGACCATCCGTAAGACCCTACCCAAAAAAAATAGAACCTATCTACTATGGAGGAGGATGAGACCACTAACCTAGCTCTCAAAACTCCTGGATCGATCAGCTCAAACTTTCGTAATCTCCAAATCTCCTCTAAAACATGTCCTCAAATCACTATGGAAACAAGTACAAATGAGGTGGCATTGTGGGCCCCACAGCTATATATAGTCCCCTTTGCCAAACTTCCACACTGAGTTACAGGATCTCAGAGTCTCTATTTTCTGATTCGTCTTCAGCCATGGGATTAGGATCTCACCGCCTACATAGTCACATTCCCTGAGTAACCATCCACACTCGGCCTCGAGGGAGCATTTTTCTCACATCATGTCTAGGTACGCATGCTCATGTTCAAAATTATCAAATAACTATTATATGTTCTTTATCTTTAGATATTTTTCACGTCGGGTATTCGGTTTTAATGTGTGAAGGTACTTGGTCATCACAAATCCGCACAACCCCTTCAGGTATATGATCGACACTGGAATGTAATAATTCCATCTAAATACCAATTTCATCTCCCAGTCACATCCTCCGACATTCTCCTTTAGGATCCTCACATCCAACTTTGTAGTATTGTCACCTCTGTTGCATTTTGGTACTGTCACCCAGTAGCACTCTCCCCCACATGAGTTTTCCCATTCATAGTCACCCTTGGCACTTTGATACTCATGTTGCGTTTACCCCCTAGGGATGGGAGTCCCAATAGTCTTACGCATTTTCGAGAATTAGCCACATACTCCTTCTCATCATTTTTCTAGCTTTCCCAGTGGACTCCCAGGTTATCTCATCATGGTTCTATTTTGACAACGCCTCCTATTGGCACATGGGTAGACCCAAGCTTTAGCTCCAAGAGTGCACCAATAAGCCCTAGCTACTGGCCCTTTCGGCAGCACCTGCGAAGCAGATGCAGTCTCACCTGAAGCAACTATGAGGGGGATGCAGGATATAGATGTCTACAACCAGGGGAATGTCAAGTGGTTCTTATTACAACAACAGCATAACATGCATCTATCATTCAACTAGCTAGATCTATCCTTCACAGCTATAGATATGATCTAATACAATAATGCAGATAACAATATAACAACATCAGAGCTCAAAGCATCAATCACATACACAACAACAGAAGTACATGGTTCACCCTCTCTCTAGGGCTACATCCACAAAACTGTGCTTATGATATATTAATATAAAGCTTGCAGTTTTGATCTTTTCTCTTGGCTAGAAAATCCTCTCTTTTCCATCTCTCTTCCTCTCTCCTTTCCTGCGAACCCAGCTACAGGACTTGATCTTCGCACCCAGTTGAAGATCTTACAATACCAGAAGGCTCTCTCTCTCAACACTTCTCTCACCCTTAATACAATATTCTCCCAATGAACAATAATCAACAACAAGGCTCAACCATAGTGCCGACCTGACCTATGTCCTCTCGACCTCTATTTATACATTACAATCCATCACCGACAGCTTTAGGTTGAAACCTGGGTGTTAAAACCCTAATTACCAAAACCCTAGGTGTCTACATCCCTAGGTCGACTTGACCCATTCTTTCTTAGATTCGCCAGCCTGTCTTTCCTTCTCCATCTCACAGTGCTCCAAGGCATCTAATGCTAGCTTTTTCCACTTCCTAAGTTATCCTCGGTTCATCTTCCTTACTGATCTATCATCCTCGATATCCTCATCCAACAGCTTGTGTTTTTTCACTTCCCTCCATCTTCTCTGTTCTTTTGCTCACTTCAACCCAGTGATAGCTACTCTATCTCCCGTGAAGCTCGCTTTTTACCTTTTCATCCTCGTTCTTTTCTTCCTTCCATAACCAAGGGTCAACAGGCCCCCAGCACTCACCTGTGACTCGTCCCGAGGCACTTGAGATTTTGTCCTCTTTTTTTACTTCGACTTTCAACTGCGCAGTGCAACCCTTGCTTTCTGCTTTATGCCTCCTTTCCATCCTTGTGCAGACTGTCTTTTTTGTGTCTGGTACCCAATTTCAACTGCACCTAGTACCTAGACCCTTGTCTTCTTGATTCTATTGAGAGTTGTGAGGCAGCTGGTTGTCATAGTACAACTTCAGCCGACTCCCATTCACCAAGCCTTCCTTCCAGTCTCCTTTCAATGTCTTCAACTGCGCAAATACTCCTTCTGTAACATAGACAATCTCATAAGGTCCGAGCCAATGCGTTCTGAACTTCCCAGGGTGTTTTATAAACTTACTATCATATAGCAGGACTAAATCACCTTGCTTGAATATCTTCTTCTTGATGTGTCTGTCATGATAGGCCTTTTCTTGTTCCTTCTGAATTTGTTGATGGAAGCATGCAATGAATCTATCTTCTTCTAGTTCGACCAACTATGATAGCCTCTCATGAATAGAGTCAGTATCATCCATGTCTGTAAATGCAACAATTCTTAAGCTTGGTACCAAGTACTCCATTGGGACAACAACTTCAACACCATAAACCAACTTGAAAGGGGTCTACATTGTTAAACTCTTGCAAGTGGTTCTATAAGCCCAGAGTACTGCTGGTACTCTTAAATCCCAATCATCCCTATTCACACTGAAAATCTTTGTCAATGTTGTCTCCAAGATCTTGTTGAATGCTTCAACCGTTCCATTTGCTTTTGTATGATAAGGTGTACTCTTCTGATGGTGGACTGTAAATTCTTCAGTCAGGGCTTCAACTGTCTTATTGATGAAGTGTGTACCTTGATCACTCATAAGGACCTTAGGGAATCCAAACCTGGTTATTATGTCATCGAATATAAAACGCACATCTGTAGTTTCACTACAGTCCTTGAATTCTCTTGCTTCAGCTCATCTAGTTAGGTATTCTGTCACAGTGATAATATACCTTGCTCTCGTGTGCTTTCCTGGTGGGTTTATAGGTCCCACGAAGTCAATGGCCCATTTTTCAAATGCTTGTAAGGTCATCTGTGGTGCTGATGGAATCTCATCTCTTTGGGATGGTTTTCCAACTCGCTGGCATACATTGCATGCTCTGACATATTCTTTAGCATCTCTGTGTAACGTAGGCCACCAAAGGCTAGCTCGCAGAACCTTCTACGCAATATCATCCATGTCTATAAATGCAACAATTCTTAAGCTTGGTACCAAGTACTCCATTGGGACAACAACTTCAAGACCATAAACCAACTTGAAAGGGGTCTGCATTGTTAATTTCTTGCAAGTGGTTCTATAAGACCAGAGTACTGCTAGTACTCTTAAATCCTAGTTATCCATATTCACACTGCAAATATTTGTCAATGTTGTCTCCAAGATCTTGTTGAATGCTTCAACCGTTCCGTTTGCTTGTGTATGATAAGGTGTACTATTCTGATGGTGGACTACAAATTCTTCAGTCAGGGCTTCAACTGTCTTATTGATGAAGTGTGTACCTTGATCACTCATAAGGACCTTAGGGAATCCAAGCCTGGTTATTATGTCATCGAATATAAAACGCACAGCTATAGTTTCACTACAGTCCTTGACTTCTCTTGCTTCGGCCCATCTAGTCAGGTATTCTGTCGCAATGATAATATACCTTTCTCCTATGCGCTTTCTTTGTGGGTTTATAGGTCCCATGAATTCAATGGCCCATTTTTCAAATGCTTGTAAGGTCATCTGTGGTGCTAATGGCATCTCATCTCTTTGGGATGGTTTTCCAACTCGCTGGCATACATCGCATGCTCTGGCATATTCTTTAGCATCTTTGTGTAACGTAGGCCACCAAAGGCTATCTCACAGAACCTTCAAGGATCATAGGGCGTTCTGCCTCCATCACACATCTTCTTAGGATCTCATCAGGTCCCATTTTATATAGCTGACTAGCTATATGTGAAAAATTTGTAGCGCGCACCACTAGTTGTTTCTTTTGCGGAATTGTGTATTCGGATGGAGCTATTCCCATTGACAAGAACTGGACTATGTCTGTGAAGTGGTCATCAATCTTTCTAATGGTGAGAAGCTATGCATTCGGTAGTGTGTCCTCCAGACTGGTAGGTTCTTCGCCATGCTCCAACCTGGATAGGTGGTCTGGGCCCTTATTCATTCTTCCTGGCTTAACTACGATCTAAAAATCATATTCTTGAAACAAGAGAAACCATATGCATATTATCCCCCCCAACATTGGCTTGTTGACTAGGTATTTCAATGCGGAGTGATCAGTAAACATTTTAAGGTTTCCTCCCAACAAGTAGTGGCAGAATTTCTGCAATGCATACACCATGGCTAATCCCTCTCGCTCTGTAGTAGTGTAATTGATTTCAGCTGTAGATAGTTTTCTGTTGGAAAATGCTAATGGATGGTCAATGTCCCCTTCTCTAGGTTGTTCCAGTACTTCTCCTAATGTAATAGAAGATGCATCAACATGCACACGAAATTCCTTGCTCCAGTTGGGAAAGACTAGAATAGGCGTTGTGACCATCTTTTGTTTCAGTGTGTCGAAGCTTTGCTGACATTTGTCTATCCAACCAAACTGACAGTCTTTCTTTAATAACCTCTCCATTGGCGCAGTAATCTGAGCATATCCTTTGATAAATTTCCTGTAATAGCCAGTATGTCCTAGCGCAGTGCGCAGTTGTTTGACTATTGTAGGTGGTGGTGAATCAACTATAATTGCAATTTTGGATGGATCCACCAACAATCCTTGCTTGCATACAATATGAACTAATAATACTCCAAATGGTGAGAAGAAGATGCACTTCTTCAAATTCAAAGCAATTTGACACTGCCTGCATTTATCCAGCATTAGCCATAGACATTCAGTATGATTTTTCAACAAACTAAAAACAGTCCAGTCATCAAAGTATGCTTCTAAAAACTTATGAAAAAATTCTTTGAATGCTTCAAACACCACCCTAGAAAAGATGGATGGGGCATTCTTCAGTCCAAATGGAGTTACTGTATATTGGTAGGATCCCCACTCTGTGGCAAACGTAGTCTTATGACAGTCCTCCTTGGCGATGTGGATCTGATGGTATCCTGAAAACCCATCTGTAAAAGAATATAATTCTTGTCCTCCCACGTTATCCAACACTTCATCTGTGAAAGGTGTAGAGAAAGGATCATGTAGACAAGCATCATTCAGCTTCCTGAGATCTACGCAAATCCTTATCTCACCTGTCTTCTTATCTTGCACTACCATGGGGCTAATCCACTCCGATTCTTCAACAGGTTCAATAATCCCTGCTTCCAGCATTCTGTCGAGCTCAATCTTCATTTTTTCCTTATATTTCGGGTTCAATCTGTAGGGTCTTTGCTTGACTAGCTTCACGTCTGGTTTCAAAAGTATTCTCATTTCTTCCATAGGTCCTTTGATTCCCTTCATATCAGTGAACTTGGTCGGGAACAAGTCCTGATACTCATACAATAATTATGTGATTTTGTCAATGGTAGCAGCATCCCAGTAATCTACGACATTGGCAAGATTTGGTGTTTCCTCTGAATTTCTTTATCTTTATCGATTGTCCAATGAATGGTAGTTCAACTCCTGGTTCTTCCACATCTCTCTGACCTTCTATTTCCATGATATTCACCTTCCTTGGGTCATCATCTTCGTCGGCATTAATGTTGTAGCAGGTCTGCAGTTTCTGGAGGGGCACATTCCATTCATCCTCTTCTTGCTCCAAAGGGAGGCCAGATGCCTCCTCAAATACTTTCTGTCTCACCATTTGTAGTGCTTGATCTATAGAAGGAAATTCACTGTCAAACAAAAAGGTGGTTATAAAATTCTGGATCATACCTTCCCATTCTGAAGTGACAAGGCGCAGATCTGCTTGAAGGTACCAGTTAATCGGGGTGGTATCCAGCATATTGATGAATTTGTATACCCATTGTTCTCTAGGAATTTCACTCCAAGCCTCTTCACAGCTTTGTACATGGTCCTTTGGGCAGCTTCAACCTGTGTACCATGCTTCACAGCTTCCTACTTGTGCTGGAAACCACACTATCATCAAAGTTCGACATTGTGTCCAGTCTGTAATATTTCTTTTATGTGTCCCACACCATCTCGTTGGTGTGGATTTCATGGCCTCATCCATTGCCAACAACCTCTGTTGTGTTGGTACACTTGTCTCAAATTCTGATAAGAATTTTTCTAAGGGATTCAACCCATCAAATGTGGGTAGATTACTCACTATTGTGCCAATCCAACGAACTTCTTTGGTTAGCCTAGCACATTTTCTTGTAGATACTTCGTACATTTGGTTCTGCCAGTTCTCCAGCGCTTCTTTTGAGTCGGACGAACATGTGTTGTCACTTCGCCAGCTCAGATTTCTGTCAGCTATAGGGTTGATATAATCCTACTATCTGGCTGTTAATTTGTAGATGTTTCCCAATTCAAATGTGTGGTCCTCTTCTTTGATAGGTTCTGTGTATCATGGACCTTCATCTAGATCTAAAGGCGCAATGAATGTAAGGCCAGCTTTCTCAAATGTCATGCATCGTTTCTTTAAATCAACAACAATGGAATTGTCGAAGGCCCAATCAATTCCTAACAATGCAAGGTAAGGGCAGCTATCATCAACAATTTCAATTACCTCAAAATATGCAAAGGTTCTTACTCCATCGATGTCCACTGGGACATGCTCTAATCGTCCAAATGGGCTAACAACTTGTTGATTAGCCATGCGAAGCCTGATAGGGGAATATATCAACTTGGGTTTTCCCATCAGTGCCCAAGTCTGCTTCGTCATGACATTGACTTCTGACCCTAAGTTGAGGACCACATAGTCTATCTCATACTCTCCTCTCTGAGCATTCAAGTGTAATTCTTTATTTGTCCTTCTCCTTTTTCCAATTTGGTGCACTGCTCTATCCAGTAAGGGGTCTATTTTTCCTAGTTCATACTGCTTGATTAAATCTTATAATTCTTATACAACGACTTTATCTTGAATCAACTTAACATAAGTGTGCAAGAATTCCATGAGTTTGCTTACCTCTTTCCCTTATGTTGGTGATCCAGATGGATCAAACGCCTGAGGAATGCCGTATTCTTTGATTTTTGGTTGTCTCTTTGATGAAGATCCTTGATTTCCTTTGAATTATTTTCTTGCCTCCTAGAATATCTGCCTTTCTTTCTTAGCATCGAATGTTGGGGTCTTTTCTGTAGCTTTCCTAACTCCGTGGTCATTTTTCAGTCTTTCCTTGGGCTACTCTGTCTTCGCCTGTAGCAGTGCCTCCTCGAGTAATAACAATGACTCTAGGGTCTGCTCTGTGAGGTTCAACATATATCAGTTGTACTTGTGGGTTCTGTTGGGGTCCTCGTCTTTCCTGAAGTTTAGCCAGCAACACAGGGCATTCTTCTATGACATGCTTGAAGGAGTTACAATAACTATAGGTTGTGTAGGGATTCTGACAATCCTTTGCTAAATATCTTGGTTGCGCACAGTTGTAACAGATTATTTGTCCTCGGCCTCGGCCCATACCTCCTCCTCATCCTCGTCCTCTGTAGCCACCGCGAGAAGTGAAATTTCCTCTCCCTGGAGAGTTGTACTGCAGAGTGTTTCCCTCTTGTTGTAATTTTCCTTGAATCTTGTATATGTATCTCGACCTTTCATGCATGAGATCATAAGCTCTACAATCCCAATCATCATGCCCCACTGATTTACAGAATGTACAATACAAGTTTGTGGGTGTCTGGACATACTTATGCATGTAGTATCACTCACCTGGGCGATGCCTATTTCTGCATACATCGCACCAGGGTAGGTTAACTTGATTTAAGGGGCTTGGTTCCCTTGATGCCAAGTAATCATGAAATAAGGAACAATGTTCCTTATCATGGCCTTCAGATCTGCATCTTACACACTAGATATATTCCCTTTTGTCTTTTCCCTTATCTTTCTTCATATCCTCGACCTGTAAAGACAAACTAGTTAGCTGGCTCATGATCTGGCTAATGCCTGAGCTAGATTCTCCCATCGATGATGATTCAAGCTTCATGGCGATCTCCAAAGCTTCTTCTTATCCCATATGCAAAG
Source organism: Picea mariana (assembly GCA_032191745.1). Classification (NCBI taxonomy): domain Eukaryota; kingdom Viridiplantae; phylum Streptophyta; class Pinopsida; order Pinales; family Pinaceae; genus Picea; species Picea mariana. The sequence continues at coordinate 2,734 of JASDQU010249637.1, read as the reverse complement.
ATCGACATATTTACAATTGTTTTAAAGCCCATAATAAGCTTTCCATCCCCTAATAATCATTTTCTCAATGCTATAATTCTAGTTATGCTTTTGGTGAATCTCAATTCCAAGATATTTGTATGAAGTCACTTCCTCCAAGTTGTTGTTTTCATATACAAAGCTATCATAAGTGATCATATTGGATTTAATGATCATGACCTTAGTCTTGTCAGTATTAACAGCCATACCCATATTGGAGAAAAACTTCTTGAGAATTCTTAGTTGGTTTTCAATATTGTGGGGACTCCTCACCATAAAAACAATATCATCAACATAAATAAGAATATTGATGACTATACCAGTGATAGTAAGGTCGGCAAAACCCGCTTCTTCTAGAAAATCGTCTAACTTGTCAATGTATATGCCAAAAAGGGTAGGGGACAAGGGGCAACCTTTCTTAACTCCAATGTTGCAGTTAGTCTCTTTCAACCAACCCTCAGTGTTCTTAAACTTGACAATAACATTCTCATACAGCCTTATTGTCGTAGCCCTCAACTTGAAAGGAACTTTTTTCTCTTCCAACTTATTCCAAAGGTTTTTCCTGGGAACTGTGTCAAAGTATTTTCTAAATTCAACAAAACAACAAAAAGATTTGTTTTAGTATTGAGGAACTCCTCTACAATGATCCTAAAGGTAACAAGATGGTCCACAATTGAATTATATCTCATAAACATGGCCCGACCTTTAGCTCATTTATTATGACTCTCTAGCCAAAGGATATTCTTCTTTTCCAAAATAATTCCATAAAGCTTGGCTAAAATTGGGTTAATCATAATGGTCCTATAATTAGAGGGAATGTTTCTATCCCCATTTTTTAAAATAGGAACAATGAGGCTTTGCGTCCAGGGTTTAGGGAAGCCCTGCTTGATTACTAAATTGAAGAGCTTGTGTATGTGAGGGATGAGGATAGGCCCTCTGATTTTAAAAATTTATGCTTGGTAGCCTTCAATGTCCTTAGCTTTCCCATTTGCAAGCCGCTTAACCCCAAACTCTATGTCTTCCAAAGAAAAAAATTCGTCCTTTGTAGGGACAATAGGAATGACATTCATGGCATTTGGGAACTAGTAAATACTTTTAAGGTAGGAGTTCCAGTCCCTTAAGTGAATCATATTATTTTCTTTAGTATTGCGGAAAATAATTTGCCTCCACAACTTCTTAGGATCCAATTTAGATAGTTGTGAAAATTGCTCTTACCTTTTATTGATATAGTACATTTTTTTTCTTTTAATTAGGGATTTGTAGATATTAATTTTATTGATCTTACAAAATGATATTTAAATTATTTTTTAAGATATAAGATTAGGTTAATAGTTTTTTTAAATTTAAATATTATTCATATAGTTGCCATTTTTTAAATATTATAATGGTTTATATATATATATATATATATATATTATTTTATTATTTCTTTTATTTTGTGCCCCCTATGCTAGTGTCTCTGCTAAGAATTACTTTGTATATTTAGTTGAAAGTTGAATGAGGGGAAATGGTTTGGAAATGAATATAAATTAAGTTGTTTTTGTAATTAATCAAAAAAAAATTATACATGATTTTTTGATATTGAGAAAATTTGAAAAAAATATTTTTATATGAAAAATTTAAAATATATGGTTTTATTCACAAAATTTCTATTATTAAAATAAATATATAATTAATTTAAATATATGTGTGAGAAAAAGAGATAAAGAAAAAAAATATATATTTATTTTTATTTTTTTCATAAATATTTTTTTATTATGTAATTTTTTTAATCATACAATTAATTGAAAATTAAAATAAATTTATAATTAATTTAAATATATATGTAATAAAAAATGTTTATTATTATTTTTCTTTTTAAAAATAATTTATGTTATTAGATAAAAATCACAAATAAAATAAATGGTACAATCTTCTTTACACCAGGTTATAAAAAACATCTATCAAAACAATACATATAAATAATATGTAAAATAAAAAATTTGAGAATTAAATTTTAATAATTATATAAAAAATGCACTAGCCTTCTCACACTTTTCCTTCTCAATTTTTGGTGAATTATAAATTCCATGAACAACTTAGACTTTTAAAACTAACTCAAAAACCAAATCTTAGAAAAACAAAGAATATTAACATTCTTAAAAAGATAATAAAAAGGTTATAGTTGTTAGTGAACCTGTAAAATTCCAAAAATGTTATAACATAATATTTTACAAACCAAAAGTAACACTAACATATGAATCTAGCACTAACATATGAATCTATTGAGATAAGTAAACCTTTATTAGCCATTTAAAAAAAAAAAATCAAAGTTAAAAGCTTATGACAAAACTAACAAGCCACATGTGACAATGTTCCTGCCAGATACCAAGGTTTTGATTTGATTCGATCAATAATTTGCAACCATAGTCACATGATTGTTTCTAGTCTTCAGGTATGGGCTTGAACAAGAACATACATTGTTGCAAAAGGGCCTCAAATGTTATCTTTGCTGGGAAATTGGTGGCTATTATCTTGGCTGGGAAATTGGTGACTATCCCAGTCTTGGTGAGCATTCACAGGAAAGACAGGTTAACAGTAAGCTAAATCATAGGTTAAAGCATAAGAGCCAGTTGATAAATGCTAAGAGGGAGGGGATCAGTCAAATTCAGGCAAGACCCCCACACCTTAACCCATCATCCTATTTCCTATATTTTCAACACAACATGAGCCTAGT
>JASDQU010249636.1:0-11541 GCA_032191745.1 Picea mariana | reverse complement strand
TTCAATATTGTTGTCTATGTTTTTATTGGTCTGTAACTTAGTACAAATTCCTCATTTGGATACATACAATCCTCATTTTTTCTGTTCTTCAATTTTATTGAACTTTGATTCCTTAGTACATATTTCTTGTTTGAATAAATTTCCCAATTTAATAACTAGATTTACTCATGGTTTTTATTTGGTTTGTTACAGGTAATACGATTCTATTCGTAGATCTAGCAACATAATGAATATTGTTTTTCTTTCAACAATATTTCTGTATGAACCTATTGTATGCATTTATTTTCTCATAAAATCACATAGATCTAATACCATTATGACTTATTTATGACTTAAAATACTTCATAACCAATAATCTTGATCATGGTAACACAATAATACACAATAAACATTCATATCGGCATATTCATAATAAATAAGTAAAACCTAGAACTTGGGGAAACCACACGTTGAAGACTCTGTTCCTCCCAAATGTAGACTAGAGTCTCCATCAATCTCTGTCACCCCCAAGTTGAGTTCGGAATACAATGGGTTTCCTACGTGGCCTCTTGCAAAATTATGAATACCAGCTTGTTGTGTGTAATAACAGAATTTATCTGTGTCAAGTCAAAATCAGTGCATAGCCTTTTCAAGCGATCAGTTCACATCATAGGGGGGGTGTGGGGGAGATTTCCCCCCCACAACTGTCACCAAGGGGGTCCATGATCTGGATTTTGTGAGAAGAATGAAATGAATACAAATTATTAACAAGTTCTTAACACAAAATAATAGATATACAGTAAAATTGGTTTTCTATTCAATAACGAAATAAGCTGAAATTGTAAAATGCAGCGGAAACAAGCTTGCTAGAATGGTGGCGGCTTATCTCTAAGAAGAGATGTGACGGTTGCGCGCATTCACAAGAAGATGATTACAATGAGGCTCTGAAGGCCTTTTTACAATAAGAAGGAATGTCAAAAACCCTAGACATCCAAAAACCTAACCCTAGGAGATGAAGCGCCAAAAGTCATGTGGGCCTCGTTTGGGTAAGATAGTACATCAACTTCCTAGGGTCGTAACTTTTGCATACGATCTCCGTTTTAGGAATATGATAGCCTATTGGAAAGGTATCATAGAGGAGATTCATTTTAGGTGCACAATTGAAGGAAATTCCATTTTGCAAACCTGTTTTCCCAAAAAAAATCGTTTAGGGCCTCAAAACAGCTCCGGAAGTGAAAACTGCTAAAAATAGTAAATTACCAAAATTGCCAAAAAATTGTTTTGAGCCAGTTGGAAAAGGTGGGTTGCCACCAATATACATCTAGAAAAATCCTCCCTCCTTAGGAATAAATGGTCTCCATTGTGTTGGGGTCCCCCATCAGATGAGGAAATTTCTATTGAATTTGGCCCCGGGTGAGCCACTTGCCTTGGTGCAGGAGCTGCCCTTCTTTGACGACTCGATAAGATGGATCCTTTTCTGTCAAGTGCCCTTGATATGTGTGTCCACAATATGATTATTGGATGTCTATTTTATGCAGTTAGGGTTGAGCTCTATTGGTGTCAGTTGTTCTGCTACTTCTGAGGTGTCCAATAATGGTGGGAAATAAGGGCAAAGGAGATCCGCGTTGAACACTGGGCGCAGGACAAGGAAAAGAGGAATGGTGAGATCAAAATAATTATCCCCCATGGCCTTGGTGATAGTGTATGGCCCATAACAGAGTGGGCGAAGCTTTCGATGGGGTCCTGAAAGGCGTTCTTTCAGCAAGTGCAACCAAACTTTGTCACCCACCAGAAACTTATGTGGCACCTGATGTTGATCATGGCGTTGTTTGTACTTGTCATTGGACTTATGTAGGATATCCTGAACCTATTGGTGGATGTGCTGGATCCGCTCAATGAACCCGGTGGCTTTGACAGCTTCAGTTGGAGCAGGAGATGATTCGGTCAAGGTGACTGTAAGAGGAAGTGCAACATCTATGGGACCCACTGGTTGGAATTTCAACCCCACCAGAAAGGAGTTGTGGTTGATCGAGCTATGCAGGGATCGGTTGTAGCTATGTTGGACATACGTAAGGCTCTCATCCCATGTGTGAGGGTGCTTTTAATTATACATGCGAAGGATATGCACAATCATTTGATTTACAACCTTGGTTTAGCCATCTGTCTAGGGGTGGAAGGCCATGGATTTGGTGAGCTTGGTGTCTATTATCGGATAAATCGGTAGGTGTGGACACTAACAGATCTCCCTAGATCCACCTGGATCTAGAACAAAACAAGACATGACATGACTCTTTCTCTATGTTGCAGTCATTGAATCTACTACTAAAGAGGAATGAGTGACATACCTTTATATCGCTTCCTTAGGTCTCTGTTGTTCCTGCTTCACTCCAGTGCTCTTATGAAATCACGTTCAAGTCAACACAAACCAACCAAAGTTAAGATAGCAAAGTAAATTCAATGTCAACCTATGCATATGATCAAGGAATTATGCAATAAAATAAGAGTGGTTTTATGGGAAAGGGACATGCCACTGTATTATATTAAATTAAAGTAGAAGATACAACCAGATTGCCTTGATGTCACAAGATTCTTTTCAGTGACCCTTGGTTCCAACACACACAATTTCTCTACGTTTGCATGAAGAAGATCTAGTAAAACTTGATAGACCAAATAGAGTCTTCAAGCTTCTATCCAAGCATATTTCTCCACACAATTCTTTCACCAATTCTTCATTCAATCTTGCTTAACCTTTTCCATGAGAAACCTTTCCATATATAGGAGAAGGAGATATTATTAAATGGATGAGGATGATCCCACTAAATCTGAGAAGTCGGTAGGATGCCAACCATGCGAATGCCAACTAATTTTCAAAAAGCTTCCCTTCTAGAACCTTCGTGACCTCTTCTCTTTTGAAATATTTGAAACAGGTTCACACACTACCTATTGAGCAGACTGCGAATAGTTCACACCCTAAGTTTGGGTTGCCTACGAGAATGAAGGATTTTCACACCCTGTAACATAGGCAGCCTGCAAACTCATCTTAAAAATGTGTTTTTTGGAAGAAGACAACAGTCACTTTTCTCAGGCAAAAATTCCTTGTGAGAGCCTGAATACATCACTTGTAGAGACATCACCAGAGTGACCAAAATAATGTGTAATAGAATGCCCCCCAAAGTATGAGGCTGAAACCTGTGACAGCCGAAATACTTTGTAAAATTTGTGTGTGTGTCAGAAACAAGGAGCGCACCTAATCGAAAACTTGTAAACAACCAAGCATCTACAGAATATAATACTAGTTCTGAGGTAGGCATTCCCATGCTCAGATCACAAATGAATGGAATCATAAATGTAGGTCATGGCCACCAATCATACACTGTGGATCCATGTCATCAAAATGCTACATAGCCACCAGGAATACACTATGGATCTATGTGAGAGGACTTGAATAATGACATAGCCACATGACATACAAAGTGGATCTATGTGCCGATACAAATCATACATACTCCATCGCAGCCTGGATCAAAAATATGAGACACGGGGTCTTCAATCCCGGCACCTGAAAGTATGAATCTAGCCATGCGATTACATGTGTTGAAGTCGAACATGGTAGAAACCACTTGATTACCGATCATTGATGAAAATCATTAAAAAGTGCAAGGGAAATAACCATTGATGTCAATGACTCCCAAGGTATCGAAGTACAATCCAAACAAATGCAAATGAATGAGCTGAAGTCGAGCACTCAGCGGAATCTCTCGATTAGGGATCAATGATGTGAAACCCCTATCGAAAGCGAAGAGACCTACCATTAAGGCAAGCAGGTTCCAAGGTACTAAATGATTCTAAGTCTCATTTCCAGATAATGAGTTGGATTCGATGGAATAAGGCTCATCACAGGAGGGCCTTGATGTATCCCCCATCAATGACATGAAATAAGTAACAGATTTTGAGGGTGAAACAAAGTATGAATATGGGTTGAAACGGACATAGGGAAGGCCGACATAGTAAGAATGGACAACTACAGATGGTCGACTCAATAGAGGGCTCATGTGAACTTCTCTTGAACATAGGAATGACATGACCAAGGACATGGAAGCACTGACTCAAAGACGACCCAAGATATGATCTTGTAACAAGTCGAACGAGAGACAAATGGATTTCCAAACCCGGATTCAAATGATGAATAGGGGGTGTCATGTTCAAGAGCGATGCTTACTGCCATTAATATGAATATGAAAACATATCCATTTCCCAAAATTTCCCCCACCATTTCTGGCAAGTACCTCTTTATTTTTACACAAGCTTGAGGAGGATAACATATGCTTGTCGATGTAAGCTCATCCTCCGGACGAGTCCCTCGGAGTATATTTAACGAACCCTAGGAAGGAGTGGTTCAGTCCCATTGCGGGCCTTTCGATGTTTGTTTAACGAGTTTAAGGATAGAAAAGTCGGGGATTTTTCATGTTTTGAGAGTCTGAAAAAAACTTAAAGAGAACTCTCCCAGTTCCTTTTTTGTAAAAGAGTTTGACAAGACCGAAAAGGTGATAAACTATCACGCGTCGAACATTTTCTTCAAATACTTTAATGAGCATGAAAAGAACAAGATCGCTTGGCAATATTTTCATTTTTATGGAGCGTGAAAAGAGCTTAAAGGATACTCCTTTACATTCGTCGTTTTTTTGTTACCATGACGAGTACGAAAAGACGAGAAAAAATATACTCGGTTACGTTCTCATATATTTTTGAGGGCGAGAACGAACGAAGACTGAGCTCGAGGTTTTTTCTTAAAAACCCTAAAAAAGTAGTCGTACATGCGACAAAAAGAAAAAACACCTGCACCCCCTCATTCGGACTTTGAAGTTGCTATATCTGGAAAAAACCACACTAACAAGGCTATTACGGTATTAGGTTTTATAAACAAAGCAACAAAAATAATATAAAAAATCAATAAAAAATAGTAAAAAGTGAATAAATATGGGTGAAAAGGAATTTTTACCATTTCATTGTTACTTTGCCCAAAAACTTGTCCAACATACCTCATTTTCCCCCAAATTTCTTTGCTCGATTGTAGGAGGCACAAGTGATCATTCGGCGAACGGTTTCAGCCAACGAGGTAATCTCTTCATTCTCTAACTTTTCCATGGTTTATTTTTGGTTTTTATTGGCAATTTTTTGGGTTTTGAGTCCATTTTAGGGTCGAAACATGCACCCAAGAATTCTCGCAGGTGGGTCATGTGAAACCTGCGAGAATCTAATATTCTCATAGGTGGCCTTCAGGGCACCTGTGAGAATCTCGCATTGTGCAAAAGGTCCACCTGCGGGGGCCAAAAAATGGATTTTAAAGTGAGGTTTTGCTCAATAAAAATTATGCAAAATTTTAAAACAAGTTGTTGGCTTCCCTCTCATGGCTATTTTGCAGGTGTTTGACCATCACGATGTTGGAATGGAGAGAAAGAGAACATGAGGAGGATGATTCCATTGCCAGGAATGACCAAGGTACAGTCGTTGCCCTCTGGGATTGTGGGCTCTTGAAATTTTTCAGGATCCCAGGCATGAGAGCCCAACTCAGGTTGTTGGAATACCTGGTCCACATGTGGGATGTGGATCAACAATTATTTCACGTGGGAGTCCATACGCTGACACTAGATATCGAGAATATCTATTTTCTAACGGGGTTTTCATGGCATGGATACCATGCTACTTTGACCTAAGGTAGAGGCGGCAGACTCCCTATGAGCGAGTATTGTCGCCAATATTGTGTTCCTGAGGTAGAGAGAAGCAATGGTAAGGTTTCCATTTACGGGGTCCAAGATCTAACACTATGGACCATCTTGTTTACTATTGCACGCATGGTTGGGAGTGCGGCTCTGCACATGGCTCTCTAGAGCTATTTTCAATATGCCATAGAGTGCACAGAGCCTCGGGTTTTCAACTGGTCGGATGCATTTCTCCGCAGTATGAAGAGACCATTGATGAAGTGTAGAAAGGGTGACTTGAAGCAATTTGGGTACGGGTCACTTTTGGTGTCATTCTTCCTCGAGAGGGTCCCACTGCTGTGACTACAGGTTGATTGGGTTTTACCGGCCCCACAGGACCCGAGGATGTGGAGGTGGTGTAACCTCATGGATCGACACATAGCAGGGCCTATAATCAAGTATAATGATTCATTTTTTTACTGGTTGAGGCCCCAAGTGCTGATGAACGATGACTACGCATATGTTGGTTTGGATTTTTGAGGGGATCCGGATTTGGCCCTACCTGAGGATGCTCAGTGGGGTGACTTAGGTAAGAAATACACATTTTGTTCTTTTTAAATGTTTTTGCAAATTTTATCATATGAAATGTTTTTATGTTTATCCAAGAACTAATCCAAAAATTTATTTTTGATGACACAGATGTGGGGCTGCATCGACCTCCAGGAATGTCTCCCATTCAAAGGTGAGGAGAAGCGGATCTAGTGGCGAGATGGGATTTTGAAGACTACGAGGCAATGGAACAGAACTTAGAGGGGTTGACCGCGGATGTCTCGGATATTTCTATTGGGGAGATCTCGAGACGTTACCAGTGCCATACTGTGGGCGTGTCCAAGTCTCTCATTCAAATGCTCCATAGGGTAGCCCAAGAAGTTGTGTGTTATCGTGAGCATCATTCGTGATGTTATTTTGTAGAAGCTATGGGCTTCATATTTTGAGATTTTGATCCTTGCACAGAATCTTTTTGTAAAAACTTTTGATCGTTATATACATATATACGGCTTCTACCAGCTTATTTTGTGTTGTTTTATACATGTGATGTGTGATTGGTTTATAAATGCCCCAAATGTCTATCTAACACATAGTTAGCTAATGCATCAGTCAATGTATTTAGACATCTAGGAATGTGTTGATATTCGATATAATCAAAATAATGTTTCAAGAGGCGAATTCGTAAATATAAACGTAATAAAGCAGGACTTTGGATAGCATAGACATTACTTAACTGTAGTACTACTAGCTGCGAATCGAGTTGTATAATCAGGTGGTGGATATCAAGTGAAATAGCATCAATCAACAATTCGATGACGACGCTATATTCTGCAATATTATTGGTCGCATGACCAAGGCACACACCTTGTAGAATGATAAGTTCGTTTGTAGGGGTGTAAATTTCCCATACAGCAAAAGCAAGGTTCTGAGTACTATGTCTAGCGCCATCGGCAAAGCCAATGTGGGGTGGCGAAGACTCTGACATCTGGAAACCAAGCACAATGCAAGATAAGCGGTCGAGGATAGAGACCAAATAACTAAAAAGCATACTAAAATAACACACAAAAAGTACGATACAATAAAATACAAGCACTCATGCACAGGTGATCTTAAGCATAGTACTTCTTTAAGTACAACCCATTTATGGGTTCACTCAAAGGGATACCATCGTAGTCCACCAACTCGTAAGATCCTTTCTCCAAAACTCACATGACGATGTAAGGACCTCGCCACATAGCTTCAAATTTTCCATCTCCTAGCATATCCCGATCTTGTTTGTAAAGGAGAACCAGATCACCTTCGGAGAAAACACGTGGCTTGACATGTTTGTCATATTGGGATTTGATGCATTACTTCTGGACTTCTATAACTAGGGTGGCATTGCGATGGGTTTCGTCTAATTGCATGAGATACAACAGACATTCTTCTTCGGAAAAAATGTTTGGGAGAAGTTCGATGGCTAGTTTTAGGGAGGGTATCTCACATTCAATCGGAAAGATGGCTTCTATATGATAGACTAAATGAAATGGTGTAAACCCGGTAGCAGACTTAATGGATGTCTGGTAAGCCCACAATGCTAAAAACAATATCATGTGCCAACTCATTTTGTGAATCCCTATCATTCGTCGAAGCATGGTAATGAGGGTTTTGTTTATTGCTTCAACTTGTCTGTTGGCTTGTGGGTAATAGGGTGTTGAGTTTTCATGGAGAAGATCCAAATTTTCAGTGAGTTCATACATCATGAAGTTTCTAAAGTGGCTACTGTGGTCAGTAACAATATCTTGAGGAACACCAAACTGAGCAATGATGTGATTGAATATGAATAATGTTGCAGTCCTTCCGGTATTGTCGAATGTTGGCATCGCCTCAGCCCATTTCATAAAATAATCTACAGCTGCAATAATGTATCCATGCCGCCTAGCCAAGTGAGGGTGACATGTCATGAAATCGATACCCCATTTCACAAAAGGACCAATGGAGACTACAGGGTGTAGAGGAGCAGGGTGCGATCGTGTTTTATTGTTGTAGGTTTGGCAAGCGTGGCTTTTTGGACAACAATTATACAATCATTGAATAAAGAAGGCCAAAAATACCCCGCTTGTAAGATCTTCTGGGCAGTAGCATACCCAAACATGTGACCACCACAGTCTCCAGAATGGCAGTCATTTAGGGCTTTCTTGGCTTCGTCAAATGTGAGGCAGCGTCGAAAAATGGAGTCAATCCCACTATGATAAAGAGTATCACTGAGGATAATATACTGACGGGCTTGGTAGCGTATTCGATGGTGGTCAGTGCTAGACACATTGGGCTAGAAAGTCTGTGTCTAGATATATATGATGATATCTCCATACCAAAGGTCGTCAGAACTAATAAGGAAAAGGGATTCATTGGGTAATGAATCGTCTACTACATTTTCCATCTCAGAGCAAGGAAGGTCACATATCAACTCAAAAAACACCAAGGATTTATTGGACTTAGTGTGTTCAAATTCTAAGTCAAACTCCTGGAGTATTACGATCCATTTGGAGTATTTTCCCCCTAGCAATTGGCGTGTAAGAATGTGTTGCATAGGGTTGCAGTTAGAAATTACCATAGTCTTGCGAGAAAGGATATAGTGCCGGAAACATTGAACATCTTGGCCGATTGCCAAGGCCATTTTTTCAACATGTAAATACTTGGTTTCAGTAGTCGTGAGACTCCGACTCAAGTAATAAATGAAATTTTCATCATGAGAATCATCCTCCTGGATGAGAACCATAGCGATGGTATAGTCTGAGGCTGTGAGGTAAAGGAAACAATCTCGACTATAATCAGGTGGGAAGAGTAGTGGGGTACGTGTCAAAGACAGTTTCAAATATTTGAAATCTTTGTTAGAAGTGGTATCCCATACGAACTCAGAACCTTTCTTGAGTAGCCGCGTAAATCCAAGAGTTAGCTCAGCATAGTTCGAGATGAAACAACGGAGAAAGTTTGCAAGGGAAAGTTTTCCTTCCCTTGCAAACTTTGTAACTGGTGAAGTGAGGAAGGAGGAGGGAGATTGAGAATCACCTCAACCTTCAAAGGATCTACCCAGATCCTTTGACGTGAAACAATAAAGCCCAGAAGTTGGTTGGATTCTATGCAAAAAACACATTTGTGGGGATTCAAGCGTATATGGTAAAATCGACATCGAAGGAAAATGGCACGGAGGTGTATTGGATGATCTACATGGTGCATGGAATGAGCAGGTAAGTCATCGAGAAATGGTTGGACGATGTGCTTTATATCATGAAAGGCATAATACATAGCATGTTGAAAATTTGCATCGGCATTCTTTAAACCGAATGGAAGTTTCTGGTAGGCGAAAGTGCCCCAAGGACAAATAAATGCGATCTTGTGTTGGTCGGCAGGAACGATATTGATTTGATTATATATGAAGAAACCATCCATCAGAGAGAAGATTTCACTTCCGACATAATCGTCGATGATCTGGTCAACGAAGGGGGTAGGAAAGTTGTCTTTAGGAAAGGCTTTGTTAATGTCCCTAGAATCAATGCACATGTGGATTGTGCCTTGTTTCTTGTCAATCGAGACAAGATTGGAAACCCAGTCAGTTAGAGCCATAGGGTAAATAAAGACATCTTTGAGAAGTTTCTCAACTTCAAGATTGATAGCGGCTTCTTTACGTGGGTGAACCAGATGAAGTCATTGCCGAACAGGTTTAGTGCCTGGGTATGTTTGAATCTCATGTACCACAATGTTGGGGTCAATCCCCAGCATTTCTTCATAGCTCCATGCGAAGACATCACAAAATTATTGGAAAAGAGACTTGTAGGTGACAACTTCGTCATGGGAACACGAAGCTCTGATATGCACATTTTCGACAACTCCAAGTTTTATGGACATGTCGAGGGGGATGGTGGGTGAGATATTACTTAAGTTCCCTTCGTCAAACATATCATGTGTAGACTCAGGAATGGTAGAAATGATGACAATGGTCGATGGAGTCGAGATTCGTTGGTAACCCTCGATGGTGTGTTGTTCCAGGAAGAGGATGAAACGATGATGTCCATCATCCCAAGGGGTATCTTCCATGGACATAACAAACATAATCATCTCGTCTATAGGAAAAATGACGCGGAATGGATCCAGAGATAAATCACCAAGAGAGAGGGTAGAAGGGGTTGCCAATTGAATGGCTTGATAAGTAGATTCGACCGGACTCAAAGGCATTTCGTTGCCATAACGAAGATGATCGTCGAGGTTAGGTACCATCCACGAGTTGTAAGATGCAGGGGTTCCATGAAAAAAGGTGGATATCATGTTGATCAAGGAAACAAACGAATGTGGAACATCGGGTGGTGGAATGGGGAAAGTACCCATCAAAGAGGAATCTTTAAGAAGACCCACACCAATGTTCTCATATCCAGAGGGTGTTTTTGCAATGAAAGGTACATTGTTGGTACATGCATTAGAGTGAAAGAAGGCCAATTGGTCTACGATAACTACTTTTCCTTGATGTGGGAAATGCATGACATAGAAAAGGGTGGACACAAATGCATGCATGGAATCAATCCAGCTATGGCCAAGTAGAAGGTTGGAATCGAGAGGAGCATCAATTACCTCCACTTCAACGTTGACCATTTTTCCTTCTAACGTAATAGGCAATGAAGGGAGGACACCGTAAGTCTTAAAACCAGATCCATTGAAGGCTTTGAGCGTGTTGTGGGATTCAGTAAAAGAAGGAGAGTTGATAGATTTCCAGCAAGTAACAGACATGACACACGTCGAGGCACCCTCATCAATAATTTTTCTACAAATGTTTTTGTCGGAGATAATAACTTGTATTTGGAATGTGATTTGAGGGGGTAACCTTGGAATGTGATATTCCAAGTCAAAAATTATTAAATTTATATCCGTAGGGTCTATTCCACCAATAGATTTCAACAGTGCCTTCCGTTGTATAGGACAACTCTGAAGGACTTACAGGGCTGATTGTTGTGGGGTATTCTACCCTACGGACTAATAAGCTAGGGCTCTAAACTTATACGCGGATCATGACCCTTAAGATTTAACTTTTAACCTTCTACCCAAAATCTCAATCCCTTTTCTCAGGAAAACACGGGAAGAATAAACCAACCTTTTTTCGACGGTTGAAGTAGATCCTCCATTGAGTTGTTATCTCCTTGCTGCTGCTGTTCCTTCCACAAAGCTTCCTGCAATCAAGACAAAACTATGCATGCATGCTACTAATCTACTAGGGGGTTAGAGATAAAACATAAATCAAATAACATAGATGAGACTCATGTATTCGGGATGGGAAAAGTATCTTTTT
>JASDQU010249633.1:13223-26080 GCA_032191745.1 Picea mariana | reverse complement strand
TAGGAAGATAGCATGTGGACATGTGGGTCCTTTACTATTCCTTTGACTCCCTATTGTGATTTAATCTAACAAAGCTTTGAAACTATCCTAGATTGTGAACATGTGGGCATGTATGGGCCCATTACAAAACCTTTAAACTTCCCTAGTGATTTAATCTAAGAAAATAAATTTCAACACTATCCTATCTTTGTATCATGTAGGCATGTATGGGCCTGTTACAATTTTGAGATGTGTTTGAAAAATAAGCTAAGAGGAGTCCCTAGGGGGCTATTGTCCTCTCCTAAAGGTTTTAATATTTTTAAGGGAGATGAAATTGTCCTACAACCTTTTTCTGATTCTCAAGGTCACTTTGAAGTGCGAGAGAAGAGCATAGTAAAAAATTGTTATCCATCTTCTGGTCCCGATGCAAATTTTATGTGATTACAAATGATTCCAACTTATACTTTTAGTCAAAGCAAGCCATCCATGTGGCAAAATGAAAGCAAAAGAGGAAATAATGATTTTAAACCCCCTAAGTGCCTATGTGTTTTTGACTAATCCCTTTATATGGAGAGGGAACTAAGTGTGGTGTAGATTACAACATGCATGAAATCATTTTTAAGAAGGCTAGGGGCCTTCCCCAAATCACAAAAAATCTTACAATGTGTATTTTTCTGCACAGGTGTGCGGGTCTCAGAGTAGATAGAGGCGCACTGAGCGTCTGTGTGCAAACCGAAAAACACAGTAATTTTGGCGCACATGTGCATGATGCATGACTGTGGGCAATAAACCCATGCACAATTGATAGATGGCTGTGAAGAAAAATCTGGATGGAATTCTCTCAATTCGGCTTTGAATTGGATGTTTTGCAGCTCAGCTTGGGCCGGTTAATGTACTTGCAGGTTAAATAAACAAAAAGAAGAGCTATAAAAACCCAAATGGGGTAGGAAATTGATACCTTTCCCCAGTGGAGTCGCTAATATGTTGTGCCTCTTTTGTCACCTAAATGAGAAAAACAAGGTTCTTACAAGCTTAGTTGGGTTAGATAAGCAAGACAACTGTAAAGGAAAGGGTTAGAAAAAGAAACATAAAATAACAAGCTAAGAATTAAACTAAGAAATCAAAGAACAACTAAACTATTGAGCATAAGGACATAAGAACAAAAAACCAATAAGACTCATGTCACCAATGGAAAGGATTATATTAGTGAAAGAGAAAACCAAGAAGAAAGAGGACTTTGGGTCCCTTCTTCCTCCAAGGGAGGGCTCTTGGACCCCCAAAACTAAGCTCTTCTTACAAATTTGAAAGAAATGGTGAAAGAATCCCAAGCTGTTCCACTCAAGAGGTGAGATGGATTGCCCAAATGTAATGATGTTAGTATACTCTTGATGAGAAAAGAGGATTCCCCAAGAGAATATCAATAGCATAACCTTGCAAATGGATTCCTTGAAAATGTAGTGCACCCATGGCATTGTTTTATAGCATCACTTTGAGGTATTGTGCAACTAGCGTATAGTGTGAAAAGCGGTTGTTTAGGGTATTTTTATGTCTTTGACCAGCCACCCAGTCTGATCAAGCCGAGATTTGGATGTCAAATCAACTTGGAAGCTAGACCAGAAGTGGGTGGGAGGCTGACCAATCTCATAAATGCGTCGTTCTCAAGTGTGTGCAGCTTTTAGCGACCACAGTCGTGCATCATGCGCATGTGCACTTTTCGTGCATTTCTGGTTTGCGCATATGCACGCGTGCCCTGTGTAGTCATAGTGAACCTTAATTTTATCACTGGTTGTATAGTTTTAGACCTTTTGGAAATGATTTTGTGGTAATTTTGTTTCATGGGTGACCTCATAACTGTTTGAAGATGCTGGATTCCTGTAACCATTTGCGAACAAAATTTTAGTGATAACAACAATGATGGTTTCATGTCACAATTCGGTGGGATCGATACGATGGAAAAGAGAAAAAGGCAACGAGATGCAACAAGTGGAAGTGGAATCCTATCTTACATGCACAAAGTTGGAAAAAATGACTTTTTACCAAACGACCTTGAAAATGACCCAAAACTCCAAAAAAATCCCAATACCCAAAGTAACTCTTATCGTAACAATCCATAAGAAACTCCTGAACCATGTTAAATAATTTTTGATTTAGAAAAAATGAAAAAAGGGTCCAAAAATGACAAAAAGGGGCGAAAAAGTCTATAAATAGAAGCTGGAAGCTCATTATCACCATTGTTAATTGAGAAATTGATTATGGAGCCAAAAACACCCCTTTGTCAAAAGAGTTGATTCTGGGAGCTTCAGTGGATGGAACGAACTTCCTATTGGACCAAGTAAGTACATACTAACTCCCCTTGCATCTCAAGTCTTCATTTATGCATTTCTTTTTGTTTTTTGGGGGGGCGTTGACCTTTAAAATGGTCAGTCCTATGTATATGTGAGTTGTCCTATGACAACCAGCATATGCCCACATGCAGAGAAAATACTGCACGTCGGCATATGTGACTATCTACATTACAACCCATGTATACCCTCCAACATAGAAAAAAAAATTAAAACAATGCAAGGGCTAATCCCTCTTGAACTTGTCAATTACAGGATGTGTGTTCACTGGAGAGAGAGAGAGCATGAGTACTTCGATTCTATGGTCTCAGATGACCCTGATGTTGTAGTTGTATTAGCTCAATGTGGCTTACTTAAGTTCTTCCAGAGTGCATTTATCCGGGCACAGCCCAGGCTGTTGAATGCCTTGATAGACTACTGGAACCCAGATGTAGAGGCATTCATACTTGAGGGACAGTTGTTGACTCCAACGACTGAACATATCTACTTTCTAACTAGCCTCTCAAGGAGAGGGGAACCAGTCAACCTTCGCACATTTACCTTCAGGCCTCACAACATAGCGGAGTTGATTGGACTCCATTGCAAGGCAGGTACTAAAAAAGTGGGAACCCACGTGCCGATTCATAAGATCAACAACCTAATGTTGAAAGTGATAGTTCTACTTATTGGGCGTATCACTGGATCTGTAGCTTTACACCAGGCTTCCCGAGCGCACATGAATTGTGGAGTTCAGTTCTTGAATGCACAAGTTTTGGATTGGAGTACTACTTTACTAGACTGCATGAAAAGGAAGTTGACAAAGTGTCGGATGTGGAGGCACAAAAACTTTGGGTTTGGTACTATCCTTTGTGCTTTCTTCTTCGAGAGGGTACCTAGTTTGAGTCTGAAGGATATTGTACAAGGGAACGTAGCCTCTTCTCCGACAGTAAAGAGATGGGTGATGTTGTTTCCACGACAGGGGAGAGGGAGGACTATCAAGGCCTTTGATGACAATTTTTTTGATTGGTGGTCTCAACAGATTCCAGTGATAGAGGACTATCCCTATGCCGAAATCGACTTTTCCAAAGACCCTGACATGGGCGTACCTCCTAGAGTGGTACGAGGAGAGATAGGTAAGATTGATTTTCAAATTTATTTTATTTTTATGTTGTTTTTATATATATCATTTTTTTCTATACCAGAGTATCTGACATATATGTGTCTGTTATGTGCAGATGTGGGACCAGTGCATTCAGTGGACTTTGCGAGGACCAGGCGACGTCCTTGACTAGAGGCCGCACCATCCACACTCAGTGGACTAGAAGAAGTAGGGGAACCTCGAGCCAGTGAGGCTGAGAGAGTTTTAAGATGGTTATAGAGGAACCTTACCTCACTCACTCGTATAGTCACCATGGAAGAGATTGAGGATTTGCTTCCATCTATGCAGCCTCGTGTAGTTAGGGTGCCACGAACTTGGGTCTAGCTATTCTGACACTTGGAAAATGCCATTTTTCAGTACAATAGGGCCAACAGGCCTCATCCTTAACTAGGCCAAACTACCTACATGTTGATGGCACCTTTTGTATATTTTTTAGGGCATAAGCCTCATGAATCTTTACTGGACGTATTTTTGAGGCGCTTGTGCCCACCCATGTACTCCGATATTTTTGATATTATATATGGATTTTTTTATCTTTTTTTGTTTTATGGATTACACTTATCTACAAATGTATTTACATGTGCATGTGTGATCTTTTTCTTACATGTGTGCAAGATGCCAATTTAATATATGATTAGCTAGAGTATCGGTAACCTGATTCAATCTCCTAGAAACATGGATATACGTAATGTAATCAAAGTTTCGTTCTAAGAGACATACCCTAAGGAACCATCAGTGTAGAGTAGGATCGTGAATGTGATTGACTCCATTTAACTGAGACACAAGTAGTTGAGCGTCTAAATATACTCAAAGGTGAGAGATACCAAGCGACAAAGCATCACGAAGAAACTCAATAACTGTGTTGTATTCAGTAACATTGTTTGTAGTGTTGCCTAAATAGATATCTCTTGAATATAGCAATTGGCCCTGAGGTGTGAAAATCACCCAAGCTATGGAGGCAAGCCTCCGAGTGTGTCGGCTAGCACCATCTGTGAACCCAATGAACACCTCTGATTCACTTGACATCTTCCACAATGAAAAATATAACATTAAAAATGAAACATCCATAAAACCAAAAGAAAAACTAAAAAGTAATAGTACAAAGACTATACATATGTTACAAAATGTCACCCAAGGCGATGCACCTATGAGTAATATTTCTTGAGGTAGATCCCATTTCTAGGCTCTGCCAAACAATTTCCCTCAAATTCCACTAGACGATAAGCACCCTTTCTTAGAACCTCTTTTACAATGAAAGGTCTAAACCACATAGGTTTGAACTTGCCTGCCCCTAGGGGGTCCTTATCTTGGTCACAGAATAGGACAAGGTCACCTTTAGAGAAAATTTGAGGATGAACAGACCGATCATATTGACACTTGACTTTTTTTTATGATCTTCGTTAGCTAAGGCTGCATCCCGATGCTTCTCATTGAGTTGCTCGAGATATAATAAATGTTCTTCAAGTGGTGAAGTGTCNTATGCAGCCTTGTGTAGTTAGGGTGCCATGAACTTGGGTCTAGTTGTTCTGACACTTGGAAAATGCCATTTTTCAGTACAATAGGGCCAACATGCCTCATCCTTAACTAGGCCAGACTACCTACATGTTGATGACACCTTTTGTATATTTTTTAGGGCATAAGCCTCATGAATCTTTACTGGACATATTTTTGAGGCGCTTGTGCCCACCCATGTACTCCGATATTTTTGATATTATATATGGATTTTTTATCTTTTTTTGTTTTATGGATTACACTTATCTACAAATGTATTTACATGTGCGTGTGTGAGCTTTTTCTTACATGTGTGCAAGATGCCAATTTAATATATGATTAGCTAGAGTATCTGTAACCTGATTCAATCTCCTAGGAACATGGATATACGTAATGTAATCAAAGTTTCATTCTAAGAGACATACCCTAAGGAACCTTCGGTGTAGAGTAGGATCATGAATGTGATTGACTCCATTTAACTGAGACACAAGCAGCTGAGCGTCTAAATATACTCAAAGGTGAGAGATACCAAGAGACAAAGCATCACGAAGAAACTCAATAACTGTGTTGTATTCAGTAACATTGTTTGTAGTGTTGCCTAAATAGATATCTCTTGAATATAGCAATTGGCCCTGAGGTGTGAAAATCACCCAATCTATGGAGGCAAGCCTCCGAGTGTGTCGGCTAGCACCATCTGTGAACCCAATGAACACCTCTGATTCACTTGACATCTTCCACAATGAAAAATATAACATTAAAAATGAAACATTCATAAAACCAAAAGAAAAACTAAAAAGTAATAGTACAAAGACTATACATATGTTACAAAATGTCACCCAACGCGATGCACCTATGAGTAATATTTCTTGAGGTAGATCCCATTTCTAGGCTCTGCCAAACAATTTCCCTCAAATTCCACTAGATGATAAGCACCCTTTCTTAGAACCTCTTTTACAATGAAAGGTCTGAACCACATAGGTTTGAACTTGCTTGCCCCTAGGGGGTCCTTATCTTGGTTACAGAATAGGACAAGGTCACCTTTAGAGAAAATTTGAGGATGAACAGACCGATCATATTGACACTTGACTTTTGTTTATGATCTTCGTTAGCTAAGGTTGCATCCTGATTCTTCTCATTGAGTTGCTCGAGATATAATAAATGTTCTTCAAGTGGTGAAGTGTCTGACCATAACTGTATTGCCAACTTTAAATATGGGATCTGAAATTCTATGGGAAAGACTGCTTCCAACCCGTAAACAAGTTGAAAAGGTGAGAAAGTGGTTGCAGTCTAATGGACATTCGGTAAGCCCATAATGTTGAGAATAACATCAAATGCCAATTTGACTTGGCCAAATTGATTGTTCGCTGTAGAATGGTCTTAAGAGATTTATTTACATCTTCCACCTAACCATTCACTTAGGGGTAGTAGGGTGATGAATGTTCTTGCCGCAACCCAACCTTTGACGTTAACTCAATCATCATTTTGTTCTAAAAGTGATTGCCATGGTTAGTGACAATCTCTCTCGGGACGTTGAACCTTGCTATTATATGGTTGAAGAAAAAGAGAGTTGATGTCTCCCCATCATCTTTAAATGTTGGCATATCTTCAACCCACTTGGTGAAATAGTCTACTGCTGTGATGATATAGCGGTGCCCCCTTGCTGAAGGGGGGTTGCATGTAGTGTAATCAATCCCCCATTTAGTGATGGGACCAACGATAATAATGGGAAACATGGGAGCGGGGTGTGCCCTCATCTTCCAATAGAAGATCTGACACGGGTGCCACTTCTTGACCGATTCAACACAATCTTTGCTTAATTTTGGCCATAAGTAACCGGCTCATAGAATTTTTTGAGTTGTTTCTAACCCAGACAGATGACTTCCACATGATCCACTGTTGCAATCATTAAGCATGATTTCTTCTTCTTCATGAGTGAGACATCGAAAAAGGATGCAGTCTACACCTTAACGATACAAAGTGTCCTCGAGTATGAGATAGTTCTTAGCTTGATGGCATATACGACGATGCTCATCATGAGAAGCAGAGGTGGGACACTTCAAAGTCTGGAGATATACAGGCACATATCCATACCAAGGGTCAGAAGATGTGATGTCTCCTTTGATAGGTGACTCGTCCGGTATAACATCACATGATTCGACCGGAAGTTCTGATATGAGTTATGCGAAGACCATCGAATTTTTGGATTTTGTCGAAACAAAGTCCAAGTCGAATTCCTGGAGGATAACTATCCATCTACTGATCTTTCTGCCAATGAAACGTCATGTCAATACGTATTGAAATGGATTCATGATGGCAATGAAAGTGGTCTTGTGAAACAAAATGTAATGACAGAACAGTTGGACAACATGAACTGTTGCCAACACAAGTTTTTCAATGTGGGAATAACTGAGTTCTAGTCCAACTAGGCCTTGACTTAGGTAATAAATCACATATTCTAAGAGTAAATAATCCTCCTAAACTAAGATTATACTGATGGTCGACTCTGCAGCAGCCAATTATAATAAGAAATATTTATTATAATTAGGTGTCTAAAGCAGAGGGGTAGATATGAGGGTGCGTTTCAACACTGTGAAAGAGCATTGAGCAGCTTCGTCCCAATGAAAAGTAATGTCCTTCTTCATTAAACGCATAAAACCGTTTGTGATCTCAACATAGTTTGCGATGAAACACCGTAGAAAGTTTGTTTTTCCCTGCAGACTCTGAAGTTGAGGTATGGTGCATGGGGGAGGCAATCGAACTATTGCCTCAACCTTTAGAGGATCGACCATGATCCCTGTTATCAAAACTATGAAACCTAAAAGAGGACCCGATGTGATGCAAAACCTACACTTGTTTGGATTCAAGTGGATTCGATAGTAGTGACACCGTTGAAGGATAATTCAGAGCTGTGTCAGATGATCATCTCTCTTTCGATATCATGATGCTAAATCATCGAGATAAGCCTCAACTATGTGTTTGAGGTCGTGGAAAGAAAATGACATGGCCCACTAAAATGTAGCTCCAACATTTTTCAGATCAAAAGGCATCTTACGATAAGTGAATGTACCCCACAGACAAATGAAAGTGGTTTTGTGTTGGTCTTCAGGTTTGATTTGTATCTGATTGTATCCTGAAAAACCATCCATGAACGAAAAAGCCTCGCAACCTATGCATTCATCGACTATCTAGTCAATAAATGGCGTCGGGAAATTATCTTTTGGGTAGGCCTTGTTTAGATCATGGAAGTCCGTACATACATGAATTGTACCCTATTTTTTATTGATTGGCACAGGATTTGACACCCATTGATTCAATTGGATGGGGTAGATGAAACCATCTTTAAGAAGTTTCTCGACTTCAACCTTGATAGCTGCTGCTTTCCTAGGATCAACTGGACAAAGCTTCTACCGGATCGGCTTGACATCAGGATAAGTCATGATTTCATGTTCAACGGTTCTTGGATCTATTCCTAGCATTTCCTCGTAAGACCAGGAAAACAAGTCCCATAATTGTTTAAATAAATTTTTGTATATTTGAATCTCCTTTGGGGAGAAATCCTCTCCGACGAAGATATTCTCCACAACGCTAGGGTTTTTGGAGATGTCAATAGGTATCATTTAATCTATGTTGCCATATTTCCTTCAGCGTAAACATCGTGTGTTGCCAAAGGATTAATAGGACAAGATTTATCTCTAGTCATAGTCAGAATGAATTCACCTACTTCAATTCATCTTAACTCTGGGAGGAAGTAAGATCTATGATGAAGATCATCCCAGGGTTTGTCTGGACTAGTCATTTCCTCAATAATCGCCTCGTCTGATGGAAAGACTAAGTCTAAAGAATCTGTATCAACAAGGGAACCTTGAGCCCAAATAGGCTCGAGCACCGGATCTAACTCTTGTGCGGGAGTCAGATCGAGGTCGGCAGAAGCTCGCTGAAGGATTGAGTATGCAACTTCTTCCATGGACAAAGGCATGGCCATGAAATGGTTTTCTGTACCTTCCATCGTGATTTATGGGGAAGGAAGAGTCCAAATATCATTAAAGTACGTCATGCAAAATGACAAGATTTGAAAATTTTCGACCCGAGGCTGGTCGGGGTCAGCTGACATGTAATGGACATTTTCGGTCAGAGGCGGGTAATAAAAAGTACCCATCAAAGTTGGGCACAAACAAACCCCTACGTTGATGATGTCAAGATGAAGGTTATCGATCATCGGGATGGTGGAGACTCCCTATGAAGGGTCAGGACGAGAGAAGGATAATTGATCAATGGCCACGATCCGGCACTCGTGTGGAAACAACAAGACTTGGAAAAATTTCATGACCACTCCTTGCATATCATAGGTCCAACTCCTTCCTAAAAAAATATTGTAGTTGAGAGACACATCAACCACTTCAACTTCAACGCACACGGGGTTTCCCCCTAACTGTATGGGGAAAGAGGGAATGATCCCATGTGGTCGGAAAGGATGACCATCAAAGGCTGTAAGAAGAGTAGGTGATAGAGACAAAACGGGTTGGCCCATGGCCTTCCAACACGTCAAATACATCACACATGTCGAGGCACCCTCACCCACCACTATACGGAAAATATTCCGAGTAAAATTTTTTGTAGTGTAAGCCAATACTATCTAAAAATCTACGTGGTAAGGAAGATGAGATTTTAAGTTAGTCATATCAAGAATGATAGTTCCTGGATTACAAGTCTTGGCAGATCCTAGGGAGGCTAACAAAGACTTTCTCTGGGAAGGGAAACTCTGGAGGACTTCCAAAGAAAACATCGCACAAGGGGTTTGTGATAAATCCTCCACCACAAAGTAGTCCTGGGTGGCCCGTGTGTTTGGATTGTGAGAAGCTTTCTCGAACACACCTTTTGGGATGTGTGTCATTGTTTCTCCCAATGTATTCTCAATCTGGAGAGGAAGAGATGGATTATCATTTTTTTTACCCTTCTCAGAGGTTCTTGGATTTCCATAATCATGTGTTCTAGTCGATCTATAGGCATCACCTTTCATCATATACACATTTGTGGATGAAGGATTACTCGAAGAAGGAGGGGGTCCCTAACTGCCCCCTTCCATGCTCGAGGAGGATTGAGTTAGATTTTTCCTGTGTGGAAACAGGTTTGTTAACATGGCAGGTTGTTTCTATGCCAATAACTTCTGGGCCTCCACAAGTCGAGGGTACTGATGGGTCAGGTGGTCTTCCTTGAAAATATTACAAGGATACTTCAACTTATTTTTTTCAGTGTCTCCCCCACTAGAATTATCGATGGGTTTCTTACCCCCCTTACCCTTCTTTCATTATTTCCTCTTTTCATCAGGCTGTTGGGTGGTCTTTGGGTTTGTACTTTTCACACTATGTACATCCAACTTTTGGGTAGGGGGGACAGTCGAACTGGTGGTATGTTTGGCCGATGTCTATTGTATCAACAATTGTTGCAATTGATTTGATAATGGATCAATGGGCTTTGTTTATGCTAAACCAATAATTCCATCAGCATGTGGTCCAGACCTTTGTCTGGTTTTGTCAAGGATTGACCTTGGTGCATCTAGCAAAATATCGTAGAGTAAACCATACTGAGAGTAAATTAGCTCTAGTTGTTGAGCTCTCATTATCGCGTCTTCCTCAGAATACATTCTGGATGTTATAACATCTTTAGATAAATGGGGTACCAAATACTTAAGGAACCACTCCAATAGGAATGCTGGTGGGACTGGCACTTTTATTAAACTCTTCCAGCTTCTCCATTCTCGGATATGATCTGAGATATGGTCCTCTTTTGTCTTCTCAAAATTGAACAACAATTTAGTGCCGATGTCATATCTCAGAGGTAATTGGAAATGGTTCAAGAAATCCAATGCCAATTCACCGATGGAAGAGTATCGTGAGCGATCGAGCTTGATGTACCATTTTGAAACACTCCCTATGAGAGTGCATTGAAACAGTCGCAACTGAACAGAGTCGTCTCGTGATGAGTTGGACGAGCACCATAAGTGGAAGGTTGTCACATGATCGCCAGGATATTTGTTAGGCTTGGCCTCAAACTTTGAAATGTCCGAAGGCAATTTGGTCGGCATAGGAGGCCAACTCGGATCATGACAGATGGGGTCATTTAAGAACCTTATCAAATATGGCAAGTGCAAGGTTTCTAGAAATGGTAGTTTGGGTTGTGGATTGTAGCCAGGGAAAAAGGATCCTGGAGTTTGATTGGCACCATGTTTCCAGGAAAAGTTAGGTTGTTGACCAGGGATCTGGTAATAACCATGGTCATGACCAGTGTATGGGTTGTGTGTTTGTTGAGACATCATCGACTGGTTCTCGTAATAGGACGTAAAGGGTTGAGCTTGCATCACATTCCAAGGATTTTGGGAGGGGTTTCCCCCTGCCGATCCGATGGGCATAGGCATTGGGCCTTGCCTGGGGTTCCATTGGGTATGGAAAGGGTTTCCCCCAATCGCCATCCTTGGCAAGGGGACTGGTCCTTATGAGCAAGGAATTCTAAGTGTGCCCCCTGTGTAGGAATAGTACCCTATAAAGGATCTGATTGTCCATAACCAGGTTTGCCCCTGGCTGAGACGACAGTTGATGAGAAAGTGTTGTTACCAAACACGTTGAACAAAGAGAAAGGTGTCGAACCAACCAACATCTTATAAGGAGGGATTTCTTGACTACCTAATCCAAACAAGTTTACTTTAGGCCCAATGGAGTGTTTAGGAACACCGCCGAGTGAGGGGGACGAAGGGGGTGTATGACCCCCATCGTAAGGGAAAGCGATAAAGGGATCTGAATTTCCCCCCATAGATCCTTCCAGAGGATCGTTGGAACTCCCTAACCCCAGACCTAAAGTCTCTAGAGTGGAGGAGGAAAATACAGTACTCGTACCGAAGCCAGACATCCCGTATGAGAACGGAGGGCCTGTCGCATTCTGGGTAAACAGAGCAGTGACTATCTCCATAGACAGAATCAGACCACTACCCGAGGTAGAAACAGTCGAGACCATAGTGGCTTGGACCAAAGACGATTGTTTAGGAGGTGTAACACTGCTCATNATGACAGATGGGGTCATTTAAGAGCCTTATCAAATATGGCAAGTGCAAGGTTTCTAGAAATGGTAGTTTGGGTTGTGGATTGTAGCCAGGGAAAAAGGATCCTGGAGTTTGATTGGCACCATGTTTCCAGGAAAAGTTAGTTTGTTGACCAGGGCTCTGGTAATAACCATGGTCATGACCAGTGTATGGGTTGTGTGTTTGTTGAGACATCATCGACTGGTTCTCGTAATAGGACGTAAAGGGATGAGCTTGCGTCACATTCCAAGGATTTTGGGAGGGGTTTCCCCCTGCCGATCCGACGGGCATAGGCATTGGGCCTTGCCTGGGGTTTCATTGGGTATGGAAAGGGTTTCCCCCAATTGCCATCCTTGGCAAGGGGACTGGTCCTTATAAGCAAGGAATTCTAAGTGTTCCCCCTGTGTAGGAATAGTACCCTATACAGGATCTGATTGTCCATAACCAGGTTTGCCCCTGGCTGAGATGACAGTTGATGAGAAAGTGTTGTTACCAAACACGTTGAACAAAGAGAAAGGTGTCGAACCAACCAACATCTTATAAGGAGGGAGTTCTTGACTACCTAATCCAAACAAGTTTACTTTAGGCCCAATGGAGTGTTTAGGAACACCGCCGAGTGAGGGGGACGAAGGGGGTGTATGACCCCCGTCGTAAGGGAAAGCGATAAAGGGAGCTAAATTCCCCCCCATAGATCCTTCCAGAGGAGCGTTGGAACTCCCTACCCCATAACTAAAGTCTGTAGAGTGGAGGAGGAAAATACAGTACTCGTACTGAAGCCAAGCATCCCGTATGAGAATGGAGGGCCTATCGCATTCTGGGTAAACAGAGCAGTGACTAT